>JAOTRN010015086.1:0-12652 GCA_028566695.1 Bagroides melapterus | reverse complement strand
GAAAATCAAGGACAGCGCCCCTTATTGAGCAGTTGTCTAGAAAAGTTTCTCGCCTTAGTTTTGTCTCCCTCAAGTGGATACTTTCAAGAACTACAACAGTAGTGCTGTGTTTTCATTTTATTTTCCACTCTAATTGTTTCAGTCTAGGTTAGTTGGGTATAATATATTTTCATATGTTCGCATGTTTAACGTAAATATAGTTATTGTTTTTTTTGTTTTGTTTTTGTTTTGTTTTTAAATCCAAACAGACCTCAATCTACAGATAAACAAACTGTACATGCCGTTTTTGCACATTGCACATTGTATTTTGCACAATGTATTATGCTGTCTTTGCACGCTGATTTCTGTGTATTTATAATATTTTGTAAAAAAAAAAAAAAAAAAAAAAAAAAAACCTCATTACCTCATCACCTCCAAAACTGCTGCTATTACACTTAGTTTAAATTTTGAGTCTGCACTGTTTTTGTGTTTTGTCTACTGTGTAGCGTCTTGTGTAATGGTATTTTCTGTCTGCACTGTCTGGTTGTTTTCTGTCTCACACTGCTTGCACCAGGTTGCACAGATGCACTTTATGTAGCTAGGATTAAACCTAGCTTAAATCCTTAGCTTGATGTTGTATGTAGCTGTGTCTATTGTCTTTTTGGTCTTATTGTCTTTTTGTTCTATGTAGCACCATGGTCCTGGAGAAACGTTGTCTCATTTCACTGTACTGCTTAAGCTATATATGGTTGAAATGACAATAAAGCTTCTTGACTTGACTTGACTTGACGATCTGTAAAATTAAGTGGTCCAATACATGATCCAGTATAGTTTGCTCTAAAACTGGTTTGCTCTTTGTAAAAGTAGAAAAAATGTGAACCTAGAATGAAAGCCTGCAGCTGCACACACTTTTTGCAGATAAGACTGGTGACACAAGCTGGAGGATAGACATCTCTGGTTTCCATCTACATCACAGAATTCAGTCATCTTCAGAAACTGCTAGATCCTGAACACAGAGGCTGAGGAATCTCTACACAGACAATAACTAGTCCATCAGGACCAGGAACTCTTGAGCTATAAAGTGGCAAATCTACCGCAGTGCCACTGTACATTAAAAAAATGCATATGTGCATTATATGTGCGTATAAAAAAAAAAAAATCATAGATCCATCCATTTTCTCTACTGCTTATCCTACATATATTCATGGGAAGCAGTAGCCTTTACTGTAAGACTTTGGGCACATGGCAGGGTACAGCCTGGAGGGTTGCCAATCTATCTCAGAACACATTCTCTCTCTCTCTCTCTCTCTCACACACACACACACACACACACACACACACACACATGCCACCTTGCCCCAAAATATATAAAATATACAATACACATATGGACTATACGTTAAAATATGATAAACCACTTGTTCTAGCTGTAGTTCAGTGTTCATCAACAGAACCAAGAATTCCTTCCTATGTCTTTATTCATTTCATTCAGATATAAAAGCACAGTGAAAACTGTACTTCTTCTGCCCTCTTGTGGCCATTCAGGGATATTGTCATTTGCATTATTAATAGTCTACTGAGCGTGTTTTCCTCTTGGTTGATGGGTTTCCACCCCAAACATTGCAGTAGGTGTATTGACTAAAATAAATTGCTGTTAAATGTAAATTAGTGTGAACATGGGCTCACATTGTGCCCTGTGAGGGGGCTGGTGTCCCATCTAGGGTGCACTTAATAGATATTTGCCTAATTAGAATAGTAACCTGTGAGTGTATGACAGCACAAACTAATAAAGCCAAACATACGACTATTGATGGCTGGCAATGTTTCTCTTCCAATATTTTAGAATATATTAAAAGGTGATTTCTTACTGTAAGTATGTATACAGTATGTCTGTTATTATTTTTTCCTCTTCTTTGATTGTTTGTAACAAGGATGTATGTTTAGATTTGTAAAAGCAATTAAAAGTTGATCACAAAATAAATATATGGTTCACACCGGTGTTATATTATTATTATTATTATTATTATTATTATTATTATTATTATTATTATTATTATTATTATTATTATATTAAACACTTAACTATAGACATTAGGTCCACTTGAAACATCTGTATAAGCTTAAATAATATCAAAGAAATCATCAGAAATGTCAATATCAGAGGGCTGATTCAGAGAATATAAAGAGACAATATGATTATTTGTGGTAAAAGGTCACAGCCACAAAGCTACCACAGATTCAATGCAGATTTAGACACACCCTTTAAACCTGAAAGTGTGCTGCCAGACTTTGGTCTGTTGGATATCAAACCTTGTAATATTTAACATCATAATAAATACTAATATTACTAGTCAGAACACTGTGCTCAATAAGAATAACAGCCACAGCAACAACATTAATAATACAAAGACTCCCAATAAAAGCCAAGATTTCAGAGAAGGCTTACAACAAAAATACAATGACCACCTAACAGCTGCTACAGCTGTGGACAGGCCGGGCTGAGAACCTGTGCCTTTGCTCTCAGTTAAAGGCCTGGTTTTTCAAAATAATCAAAACTGAAACAGATGAGAGAGAATGTGATAGCACTGTTCATAAAACAACAGGTTTAGCTCAGTATTGCCTGAAGAAATAATGACAAAGTGTACTTTTTCCATGGTTTTTGGCATAATGTTGTTTTTTTTTAAACCTTCAAAACTAGACTTTTGAAGTACAATGTACACAAGTCATTGTCATGTTCATATAATAAAAAAAAGTATGACATGCTTTGTGACGTTGTGTATTGTCATGATAGCTGTAACCATTACAAGATAAACTGGCAGTCTCTCAATGCTTGATAGGTATGATGGGACCTAAAAAAAAAACAGTTGCCACACCATCATACAGCTATCATCAATGAGGGCAAGTGATTTCCATGAATTTATGCTGGTGATGCCAAATCCTGACATGCAAATACATCTGTATGTAGCAGCACTCACTAAGAACATCAGACCTGGCAATGTTTTCCAATCTTTAGCTGTGTGATTTTGGGTATCCTGTGCCAACTGTAGGCTCAGATTCTCTTCTTGGCTGACAGGAGTGGAACCCAATGTGATATTCTAAGCATTTCAGTGCTTAACATTAGCTTTTGATGATTATTTATTCACATGATTTAAATGATTTAATTTCCAGCATGCCATTACTATGTCATAGAAGCTGTGTAAGATGACCTTGGACTGGGGCCAGTGTATACATACTGTGAATACACTACGCAATTTTTATAGTATAGTGATTGATTTTTGTCCAAAGTTTATGATAGTGCAATATTTTTTCCACTTCTGACACTAATTTTGAAACCTGAATATCCTATTAAATAAAGCCTTCAAATAAACCTGCCCTAACATCACAGTCTCTATGTCTATTGTGTTAGGTGGCGTAACTTGTGATTTTTAATTGTGCAGACATGTCTCTCATGCTACCTGTGTTTTACCGCTCTCAGCACAGTATTATTTGGTGTTAGCAGTGTTAGTTGGTCCAGGAGGTGGTGTGACAGATGCTGGTCAGCTTTGCAGAGATATTAAACTGGGTGTGTGGGTGTTGGTGGGCTTATCTGCAAGCCTACAAGTCCTGCTGTCTCTCTAATCCTAGCTTTATGCATGTTCTCACACACACACACACCATACACACACAGAGGAACAGAGAGAGAGAGAGAGACAGAGAGAGAGAGAGAGAGAGAGAGAGAGAGAGAGAGAGAGAGAGAGAGAGAGAGAGCAAAGAAAATAAACAATAAACATCCATTATATTTATTACATATTGTGTGTGTGTGTGTGTGTGTGTTAGTTATATAAATGTGTGTGGAAACATGTGTTATACCATTATGTACCATGTCCAAAAGCATAGAAAATGATTTCCAGGACAGACTGTGCATTGTGTGTGTACCTTTTTTTGAGAATATATATTTTTGGACATTTATTCTAAGCAGAGTATTGTGGGATTGCAGGAATGCATGCACTTCGTAAGATATGAGGTGCTGCTTTGGACAAAAAACAATAAATAATAAGATTCTTATTACCAATCCGGTATGTGAATGTGTGTGAATCTGGAAACCACATCATTTCCAAACTACCTGCCACATTTATTGCCTATGAATGGACTATGATTTTTTTAGTTAAAGGGGTACCAGCTGCAAAATGTTTGGGAACCCCTGGGCTACAAACGTTGAGTTCATAACCTTATTGCATATTCAAGTAAGTAGTTTGTGATTCGTCCTCAGAATCGATCATAACATTCCTAGTCCAATAGACTTCTTTGAAGGCGGAGCTAATCACTCGTGGAAACTAAAAGCTGCAGTGAACGGAAAATGTTATATTGGCTTAGAAGAGAAAGTGTAGCTTAGCTATATGCTAACTGCAGCTTTACAGGCTTTACAGTAGGACTTGTTGCATAATGTAGCCGTCTGAAGAAAGACACTATTGATAAATACATTTCTTTGAGAAAACTGTCAGTAAAGAAGTGTATAGCACCGTCGTTTTTCGGTCAGCTGCGGAGTTAGCTTACCTAGCTAGCAGGCTAGCGGAACAGCCATTGAGATACCCACCATCCAAAGAATCTGTTTAAAGCCGTTATATCTGATTGGATTGATTGGATATCTAGTGTAATAAACACGCATAAATCAACCAGCACCATGTAAATGGTGTGTCGAACTGACAGGTAAGATATTGGTGCGTTTTTGTTATATCAGGCAGTATGAAAATGGCCAAATTGCTAACTGTGCTAATCGTTGACAACTAAGCTAGCGTCTTCGGGTTTAAAAAAAATAAAAGTAAATAAAACAGGTTTATGTGATGTGACTGTGACTAATGTGGCAGCAAAACTGTTGTAATTCTGTTTATCAGATTGTTAAACGTGTTTATAAAGCTAACAATGAGTAGTTTTGAAACTTAAAGCCTTTAGCAATGCAGGTTATGTAGTAACCGGAATATAAACACAGCCCCGTATTTACATTTTCCCTTATTAAATGTACTATTCAGCGTCAATTGTAATGTATTTTTTACGGAAAGAAAAACTTTTACTTGATCAATAATGTTAGCATGCGTTCTGTCTAGCTGTCGTTACATTGCTAATTGCTTGTGGTGTGTAGCTTATTAGAACACTATTAACTCGTTTATTGCCAATTATAAGTATTATGAAGGTGGTTTATTATTGTAGTAATGGTGAATTGAGTCAAACGGTATAATGTTTCTCTGTTCAGGCCAAGCAGTTTTTGGCTCGCGAGCTGCACCGGCCTGTGACTTCAAACGCGTCTGATTAACGCCCCTTATTTAAGCATTACATCTCTTTTTATTATTATTTCATTACAGTGCTTTATTACGACATTGTGGTTTTCTTTGACAGCGTTGACTGTGTCTGGTTTAGGAACAGGTTTTTGTGTGGTCAGGTTAATCATCTCCACCCAGATGGGCCCCGGTTTCCTCACCGGTGTTTGGCTGAGCTTGTGTCCGCCCTACGCGCTCTCTAAAGCGATCTGGCTTGACTCGCGCATCCGCTTCGCTCCGGGGCCCTGCTGCGGCGAAACACACCCAAAACACACACGCACACACACTCGCACACAGGCATACTCACGCGCAAATCTATTTTAATTTTATATAACACATAATGTAAATTTAGCAGATGTTCTCGTTATTTCTTTAAACCACGTACATTTTGAGTTATCTACACGCGCTTAGTAATAGGGTTGTCACGATATTTTCATTAGGACTCCGATGGTGCTAAGCGTAGTATCGCAGTTTCCCATACCGAAACGATAACAGTAAAAACAATCATTTGATCTTCTGCATACCAAATATTCCACCATATATTTATATCATTTTTTTTCTACTTAATGAACATATTTCCTAATCTTTTATGTTTTATATAACCTAATGCCAATTAAAATAATATTGTCAGTTTTCCGAACAGGGATTCTTAAAAACACATCCATTCATCATGATTTTGATATATTTTGTTGTTTTTAAATTTCAAAACTAATCCGCACTATGAGCTGTGGTAAGAAGGATCTCAGTTTGTACAGCAATAGCAGATAAATCATGCGTTTCACAGCATTGAATCATTTCCATGTTAGCTTTGACATGCAGCTTTGTCTTAGCAGTGAGACAGAGACCCCGTGATGCCGTTTGGTCTTGTACTGAGAGATGTTTGCACTTTTAAATTTGCAGCTAATCACCAGTCTGGAGACAGCATGCCAGCTATGTGGATTACCAGCGAATAAATTTCTGGAACTCTTAATACTATTTGAATAGCAATACTTTGAAATACCATCAAATACTACACACAGACTTGTGTATAGACACAATACTTCAGTATGGTGTTACAGTGTTTATATATTGACTATTATTTGGCAATTGACCACTTAATTATTTAATTTAATATAGTTTATTTTAAAAAGGCATTTGATTTCTGATGTTCCATTTCATCCTGTGTTCAAGAATCATTTCAATAAGAAGATTCAAGTGGGCACAGAAAGGCATCTGTTTGTTTCAAAAGGAGGACTGAATCGAATCAGCTGCTTTATCCACTGCCAAGTTCGATGTTGCAATGACATTTCCTCTTTTTCTTTGGCCACAATTACTTGATAGTACCAGGTTTTAGGATGCTCATTAAATCATCACTAAATGATGAGTATCTAATCGTCATAAATGTTACTCTGGTCTTGGGTTTTTCATCACACAAGAAATTTCAACTTTCTCAGCCATCTCTCTAGGCTCACCTGGATAAATATTTTATGCATAAATCTTTACAGACAAAAAATGCTGCCATCATAATGATATACAAGTAGCATAAATTAAGTGTAATGTCGGTAAACTGTGATCAGTGTAGCTATCTCTCTTTATTGCATATATTTTGTGCAAACCTCCACATAGGTCTGAGACCAATGAAGGAACAAATCAGCGATTTGTTATTTATTAACTTCCATTTGCATATGCAAGGATTTGTTGTCATGCTCTTAACACTAAGTTTCCTTTCTGGAGTATGTACAATGTTTATGCAGTATCTTAATAGGCTTTTAGGTGCTCTGCTTAGGGGCTTGGAGTCAAAACATTACTGAATGTGTTTATAAGTGTGTAGTTTATAAAGTTAAGTGAGATCTGATGCTGTGTAGAGAACATTAGTGAAATGAAGAGAAGCAGAAGCACAGATGAAAGCCCTCGACAATACTGCAAAAATCCCACATTACCAATACAAAGCATCTTCATGCTACACAATACATATCACACTACAGAAAAGGAGTGACCCCAAGTTCAGAGATTTGTGTTGAACGTTAAATTTTTCAAAAAACAGCAGGGAAAAGTAAACAATGGGTACCGAATAGTTGTTAATGTCTAAACACTTACTTATGACTTTTATGACTAGTAACAAAGGAGTTGTAAAAGCACCGACCCCTGACTAACAGCAATATTTAGAAATGCGAATCATATTGTTATATGACTTTACAGATTATTTTATTGTCCAGACTAGGTATGAACTTTAACACAAAGTTAGTTAGTTAGTTTCACAAGAGCTGACAAACCACATTCTTTTGTTATTAATATCTAGTGATCGCTCAATACGTTTGTATCTGATGATCCTAAATGTGTCTCAAACCTCAAGTCTTTAATCATCCATAATATTTTAGACAAACGGCCAGCTGAAAAATTAATGTTGAAATAAAGAAATATTTGAAATATACCCTATAGCTAGTGTCTACCTTTTTAAATCTAGAACAGACCAAGTGTGAGTACATAAGGTGTCACACAGACCACATCAGACCTCTGGGTGAAGAACCACCAAAATATCAATATTGTAACACTCTCTTGACTGTAAAACGTTTGTTTTCTCTGTCTATCGGAATGTATGAGACAATGGCTTTTGTCCGCTGTAGGGCTAAAAGTTTTCAGTGCTGTTAGAGTTGCTTTTTTTGGGGCCTCAGTCACTTCATTTTGATGGTATCAACATGAAGTGACTCAGTAATGCTGTCTCACATATGTCATTAATGCACCATAAAATATATGCCAAATAATATGGCTGCACATGTAAAAATATTGAATTGACTCAAGGAATTTTACATAGGCTTAAGAATAAACATTTTAGTTAATAAAATTAGTTTACTGTAGAAGTGCATCCATAATTGCACTTTTAGGCCATGAAAGTAAACTAAACTTTTCTTTTGCTTGCATTCAGTTTAGATAGTTCCATTCCAATCCACATTTATACGCCTTTATACATCACTTTCTCCATGCGTACATTGCTTGTGCCTCTTACATAAGTCTGGATGATTAAATGCGGCATTCACAAGATAGCTTTTCAGAGCCAAAACTTTTCTGCCTTTAGTGTTTAGTGATGGCATGCATGCTAACGTTAAACAGACGAACAAGCTCCGTTTCTCTTTTAAACTTACTGCTGTCTGCGTGATTGTCATAATCTGCATCATTGATCAGAAACCCTCACTGTCCGTTGATTTAATATTTACTACTATAGAAAATCCAGAGCGTTATCACTCAAAACAAACCTTTGGGTCAGATGAAGACGTTTTTAAAATGCAAACATTAATTGTAATGATAGAGTTAGTACTCTTGTTTGTTTAATCAGTTGTGGATGCATGACTATGCAAATTATGTTGGTTAGACACCATGCTAATTTCCAAGGGCATTTCCAGACAACAAGCCAATAGACCACAGAATTCATATGGTTGCCGTCTAGTGTATGTGTAGTTGACAGCTAATATAATTCAGCTTTAACAGCTTTAAGCCAGATTAATATTAATCATGTAAGCTGTTTATACTGTTCTATATGAAACACGAGTAGCTTTCTCAAGGTACATATGATAGATCAGTCAGTCACTCAACACATTCCTACAGAGTAACCACTGTAGTTCCTTTTCTAACTCTACGTTGTAACATGACAACTTTAAGACTATATTTTAGCGCACCTTATCGCCTCATAATTTTTTCTGCAGGTAGTTTAATAAAACAAGCTGCTGCAGTCGTTTGATTGATTCATACAAAAAGGGTGAAACAGAAAGCCAACAATTTTTATTTTAAGAATGAAAACTTTACAATTCTACAATCACAGAAATTAAGGCAATATTCAGAGGAACTGCAGTTTTTCTGGAGTTTCGGGCCAAAACACACTGTATGACGTCATAATAATACACAATCAAAGGCCTCTTTGATTCATGTGCATTCAACCTGAGTACAGCTGTTGACAGTAATTACATATGTGTTTTCTCTGGTAGTAGTTTAAAAGAAGAATCCTGTGCTTGCAAGTTCACCAGTAGTTTTCTTCCAAAAAATTTTTTGAAAAAGGCTACAGCAAAATCAAGCATTTCTGGAAGCGGCAATCACGTAAGAATTTTACAAAATCCTGCAGGCACAGATTAGAACAGGCTTATACACTGTTTACTGCTCTGTGATCAGCATTGTAAGGGGTCTTGTTTTCAGTGTGCTTATGCTAATTACATTGTGACTACGACTTAATTAATGGTCACCTTCTTTTTTTTTCTTTTCTAGTTTTTACTTCTCATTCAGTTACATGTTAATATTTTTGTAGTTCTAAACCCAATAGACAGATTTGTTGTGTCTGCATGCTGCACTGAATTGTTGTGTTATATTCTGGTGACTATACATACATTAACTTGAGAGCATACATTAACTTCAGTTTATTTTCATTTCACTAAGCAATGCTGTCTAATTTTACTGTCAGTTTTACTGTTCAGCTGAATACAGAAGAGAACATGTTGACCTAGAGAGCACTATTCATCTGATTGTTATTAATGCATTTGATTATTGTTTACCTTCAGCTTTACTGTACGTCTTATTTAAGATGAAGAACTCATTTTACATTAAATGACCAGCAGTATAAAAAGCTTCTTTTTTGAGGTAGTTTTTAATCTGAACAGCTGACTGATTGGAGGTTAAGGGTCAGGTCTAGCTCTATTCAGATTGGATTAGTTTATCAGAGGGATGTCTGCAACAAATTTATTATACGTCTCCTCAGCAGTAAAACGCTTACCTCTGGACAGCAATAAAATTACAACCGAAAGAGTTTCTAGCAGGTTGTATTTTCTGCAGACTCGCAGATGCCTCTTGCTTAATAGCTTAATTTTTTTTTCCCCTTTCTTATCCCCGGCCGCCATTTAATTACTATTAATTTAACGGCTTCAAAACAAAACTCAGTGTTCATTAATTTAATAACATCTGTAGATAAGTCTATAGATAGTCCAGGGACTAAACTCGCTCTGAAATGCTCCTGGTGTTTAAACGCATGTTTTTATGTAAACACTAGTGTAGATTGCTTTTAAGATTATGACTAGAAAAGTCATAATTAGTATTGGCAACGAAGATATTTTAAAAGTTAATTATTTATATGAATGTTTCAACATTGATTAATTGGCTTAAATTTGGTTTTCAAAGGAAGACACTAACAAATATCTTTTGCTGCCCCAAAGTAATATAGTATTTAAAATATTAAAAATAATTAAATAATAATGTTTTTTTTTTTTTTTAATGCTCTACATTAGTAAATTTGTAGAAATCTAAGTTGAATTGAAGTTAAATCATGCAGTTAAATCAAGATTTTTCTCTCTGTGTATCTACTCTTGACATTCATCATTCGTCTTAACAAGACAAAATTAAACCGGTCTCGTTAAACTATGAAATTGGCTGCACTACATAAAATCCAAGCTACTTGAATAAAATATAAGGCTACAACATCAACAGCATGGTATATTTCACTTGCCAAGCAGGAGTTTTTGGTTGCTTTCTTTTTTTAAGGATCATGCATTGCATAGGAGAATAGATGTGTTATGAAAGGTGTCTCTGCTTTGCATGTGCTGCATTGTGGGTATAATTTTAGAACTGACCATGCACACTCACATTTGTTTTCTTTTGCTCATTTTCATGTTCCAGTTTAACAATTATTTTCTGTGACGCTATAAATGAATCATCTCTGCAGGCCTAATCAGATGCTCTGTAGCTTAGCCAGGACATGTTCTCAGGAAATAAGTAATACTATAACTGGCCATACTTCTGTCCATCTAGCTAACATGAGCTACCAGCCAGTTGATACAGTGATTGTTTACAGACAGTTGAGATGTAAGAGTTGAGCTGACACTGTTCTTGTGGGTGTGACGGTGTGTTTTCACTTTATCTGTTAGGATGGCACACTGGTACAGCAGGCAGTGTTGCAGCCTCAAAGCTCCAGTGATTCTGGATGGATACTGGGTTTTGATTACTATCAGTGCAGTGTTTCACATGTGCAACCCATTCACGCTGTATTCCCACCTCATACATCTATCTTGTCTACAGAAGAAGAAATGGTTTATACTTGGATCATGTTTTCATCTTATTTTTTTTATGTGCTTTAATTTAATTTTTGTCACTTTCAAGGTACACCAAGCAACCTGCATATTTTGAGATTTGTGCCTAGTAGACCCTTCAATTGTTGTGCCTTTGCTTCTGTCCATTTTATTTTAACATTTCAGTCTTTTAAAAGATGATTGTGTAAATGTCAGTTATAAGCTATTGGTAATGGCTTATTAATAAATTTGACAGATACGTTGTAGTGTTTGTTTGTTTGTCCCTTAGTGCAGTTCAACCCCAAACACACCTCTTCTACCCGCTGAGGCAACAACCTGATTCAATAGTAAATGAATAATGAATGAATGAATAAAACGGAACATACAAAACCACATTGATCCCACAGTATGACACAGTTGTCTAGGAGTCTGAAAATGTCTCAGACTTTCAGTAAGGAAGGGGTGTCTTATGAAGCCTACATGAGTCATAGACTCATCATTGTTGAAAAGTGCATGAGTGACACAAAGGGCTTGAGTCACAAAGTGGACTCCTATTTCAGCCCTGAATGCAGCAGAACACCTTGTAAGCTAACAGGCCTCTGGTGCCCAGTTAATCTCAAATATTTTGTCTGTCATGATTTTAAGGCACCAAGACATCATCATAAGTCATCATAATTATATGCCAGACACAAGTAGTTTTAGTTTATTAAATGAATGTTATTTAAGGATAACTACACTTTTAAACTAATCTTTGAAGGATAACTACTGTAAACTACTTTTACCCCGTTTATGCTTGAGCCAACTTAAGCACAAGACTCAGCATGTCTACATCAGAATGTCAGTACTATTACAGACCACATATACCTTTCCAGGTTCAAACACAAATTTAATAGAAAAAAATGATTATTAAGCTAAATTGAATTTGCATGTCGTATTATTTAGCTTTGTTGTCTTCTATGAAATTAGTCTGGAGATTGTGGATAATGATGAAAATGCCTTCTGCATCTGAAATTAGCCTGTAGTGTAACTTTTGGCTGAAGTTGTTTTCATGTTAATGAGTAATAGCATGTTTATTGTTTTACTGGTTATAACAAAGTTGTGACATCCTGAGTTTCCACTTCTGGAGATCATTTATCAGCATAATAGTGGCCACTAGTCCATTAGGAGACGCTGAAAGACAGAACACACAACTCGGTTCTTGTACCGGATTAAATGCTGTTAATATCTGCATAATAAATGCTGAAGACTCAGTGGAGGTCCAGTGATACCAAGCTTGTCTGGTCTTGTTTTTACAGTACTGTGCAAAAGTCTTAGGCACCATATTATCTGTAGTACAAATTTTGTTCTATAAGTTTATGATGTCTG
>JAOTRN010014954.1:0-12659 GCA_028566695.1 Bagroides melapterus | reverse complement strand
AAAAACATGTAGAAAACATCGTTCTATATTTGCCCATTTTGGTGTATTATTTTACATACTGTAATTTTACACACACATGCGCGCACACACACACACATGGGTTATGGGTAATGATTTAATCAAGAGAGATAACTGGTCTGTCTTTGCAGCACCCATTTTGTCTCAGCTAAGTATCTATCATATCAGCTAAGATGGTGTTTAACAGACTTAGCTTGCTAGTTAGCTAACACATATTTATATTGTGTTATGCTGCAATATTGTGAGTATTGTGAATATCTAGGCCATGTTCTTACTGAGGACTTGCCTATAACTTATATGTTTAGCTAGCAAAAACCTACTTCAGCTTAAAAATAAGTTTAGGGTATTTACATAATGAACATACCAAGAAAAAAGAAAGTTGTAATAATCAGTGGGCTTGTATTCCTTAAATTTCTCTTTAGCATAAATGCTTGGAGTTGCTATTAGAATTAGAATTAGAATTTAGCCACTGACACTGACAGGGGACACAAGGGTATAGGGATCTTCTTAAACCATTTAAAAGTTTAGTTTAAAACAAACAACATAAAACCAAATGGGTATAACTTTGATTCCTTAATAAAATTCTTAATAGATTTTTCAGGCACATTATAGCATCAGGTAGCTAGTCTACTCAGACGTTTCCAGGTTATCTTCACATCTTTTTTTTTTAACAAACGTGATAGAAAGTGATAAAGGTTTTATTAATAATTGTTAATAATTATGTGAGTATTACTGATTACCATAGACAATCATGTTGACACATGCTTTGCCAGAGATTTAAACCTGTATTTTAAACAGAGTAGAAAATCTTTTTAATCAAACCTTAGAAAGCAAATCAGCTGCTAAATGATGTCTGTTAGCATCCGATATATCGAACTATAGTGTATAATGCAAATTCAAAACTGCACTCTGATTACAAAAGGATTTAAGAATGAGAGAAAGTCTTACCATTGCTGATCGTACTTCATGTACCTTTAACCAACTTTGGAAAACTGTAAAAGATGATAAAAAACGTCAATCGGGTTACTTTTTTGAAGGTTTTGTAGCATCTCAAAATCTCTGAGCTACACTGAGTACAATGGAATCACATGCTGATAAATTCCTTTTTTTTTCCTTTGTAAGTAGCTGAAATGAAAGCTCTTACTACAACTCTTAAACTTTAATTTGCATGTACTGTACCTTGAAGTGAAGGATTCATCAGCATTCAGTAACAACTGTCGTTAGATCTCAATTACGAATCGATATCAGGTATTCTGTTCTTTTCTCACTCCGTAGGAAAATGTCAGAATTCTTACACTACAGATGATGTTGAAAAAGTTAAAGCTTGAGCTTTCCTTGAATCCTTCAACTCTTTGCTCTCCCTCCAACTGTCTGGCAGTTACATCTGATCAGTTGTTAGATACTTCGTTCGGTATCACCTTGATGAGTAGAGTGCTTGGATTGTAGATGTCCTCATTGAACTTTGTTCCAAAGTGGCTGCCAAATGAAAAAAAATGTAAATGTGAATGTAAATGTTACGATGTGGCACTCACCTTCACCTGTAAGCGAAACACGATGACCTCACAAATATCTGGAACAGGGTTGCGGTGCTACAGTAAGAAATAGTTTCTTACTTGTGCTTACGACATAGTGTCTAGAGGAACACTTTAGTAAACACATATCTCAGTAATAAAGTTCATCTGTCTCGTGCTACACTGTATTTTCCTTACAGCACTTGGACAAATACCTTGAACTCAATTTCACTTTAGTTCACTTGTATCCTGATCCAGCTGATTTGTATCCTTGTATCCTGATCCAGCTGTGTTCATGATGATACGGAAGAGTAGAAGTAGAAGAAAAACCCTCAACTGTTATAATGACAAAACGGTCTCTGATTTTTATATAACGTAAATGAGAAAAACTCATTTTCATTGTAATTCAGTTCACTTTTATTTATATGGTGCTTTTAAAAATGGACTTTGTCACAAAGCAGTTTTACAGAAAAAAATTTCATTGATTAAATTTATCTTTTTATCCAACTCCATGTGCCCTTTAAGGACAACAACCTTGTAATTAATAAATAATCATCAGACTGTATATTACTATAGAAAGCAGTTTATTTATAACCACACCCTCCAGTGTCACCCAAATGAGGATGAGGTTCACTTTTGAGTCTGTTTCCTCTGAAGGTTTCTTCCTCTTCCATCTAAGAGCCTTTTTCCTCACCACAGTCACTTTAGTCACCTCAGACTTGTTCATGAGGGATAAATACAAACACATTTAAATTGACGTCTAATCATGAACCTTTGTTTAATATTTTTGTATTATATTAATCTTTAGCCTTTTGTACTATGTCCATTGTTAAAAGTGCTATACAAATAAAATGGAACCTTTAATGAGCAAGCGCTTTGTTGCACTTGAGAAAAATCTTTTCATACACAGGTTGAAACTTATAATACTTAATACTTTAAAACTTAATAATCTGCGTGTTTGGTCAGAATCATTGATTCTTGACTCAAACTGAATAGTCATTGAGGCAAACAGACAAACCCAGATGACACGTGTAAGTAATCTTTCTTCCTCATTTGAAAGATAGAAATCAGCTTGCATGGATTTTTTTTTTCCTTTTTTTATGTGTTGTCAAGTTTGCACATGTTTTTACACATGCAACCCTCAGGAACTGACCAGAAATACCTGTCAGCATCTGAGAAGGAAAATGTAATCAGATATTTTACATAAGACATCAAGGACATCCTTTCTAACAAGGGTATTTCAATGCAGAATTTTTTTAAGTGTTCCTCCTCCATTAATTTCAGTGGGACTAGGCCAATGTAACTGTAGATATCTAAAGGTAACATACACATCTTTTTTTTAAATGAAATATGTCTTGATCTGAACGTTGTAATTAGTGTGGAATGCTGTCTTGCTGACTGCTAATGTGCTAATAGAGTAATAGAGACACAAAACTAGGAGTGACTTTTTTCTAGCAAAAAACACTCCAAGCAAAAAAAAAACACCTTAGCAAAAAACCCACATTTTTTCTTCTGTATCCGAACCGATCGGTCCACTGTCTCAGCAACACATCGTCATTATATTCTGGATGTATTTAATATTTATGATAACATGCTAAGTCAGGATTGTTGACAAAAACCTTCCCTGTTCTCTGTACCATTTCTCTTTCTTTTTGTATAATTCGATCCTTATCACTAGCTACTCAACATCAAATACTTGACAGGTAGCAGAAAAATATATTAACATGCTATTTGTTTGAAATAATGTCGTTAATTATTTATTTCACTCGAATATTATGTTTACCAACTTGTTTGGGACATGGTTTCTTGCATTCATATTTTATTCAAATTACTCTCTATTACAAGCAAGTCCCGGCCAATAATACAGCACAATAATTATCACAGGCAATGTTCAGAATTGTGAAACATTTGACCTTTTACCAATAATACTGAATAAATCCACGTCATGCTAAAACCGATCATGAGATTATATTCAAGAACAAGATCTCTTATCTATAGAATTTGATATCAATTCTACAAAATAAATTTCATCATGCCACTAATCTCTAATCCTTTTTTAATGTCATTTTTAAAGATGTTAAAATGTGCTCATCTTCAAATGTAATATTAATCACCTTGTCCCTTATGCAAATCGACAACGTGTAAGTGAATCCTCTAACCAATCCTGGAATATTTGGAATGCTATGATCACCTTGCCCAATATGCAGATGCGTATGTGCAGTATGTAAATTGTATGTAAATGTACAAGGATTAACATATTTTAATATGCAAATTTTGCCCTCAATGCCTGAAATGCACTACCTTTACCTGCCAGGACATTGATTTTCTGATGAAAAATGGGTAACACAAATAAGTATAGTATTCTTCTTAAATGATGATTAAAAAAATAATGATTTTTATTGTATGCAGTAATCCGTAACACATCATACGCAGATACATTTACATCCTGTGATTCACATATTCCTAAATTTCCATTAATAACGTTAATAGCTAACTCTTTTGGAATGGAAATTAACTCCTCAATATACACAATAACATTTAACCCAAGAGATCAAGACATTAAGAACATTATAGAGTGTAAGTGATGTATTAGATATATACCATTATAGCAACATACAGTAAAGTACTACAGAGCAATGATAAGCAATCTAAAATAAATACATGCCTCTACAAAACAACTGAGAGTTTGTTTTTTCTCCATTATACAGCTCTGATAAGTAAGAAATGTAAACGTGTAGTATGTATTTCAGCTCAGTATTTTTGACTGATAGCTCCTAACCAGATTAGACCTGTTCTACTGTACTGTGTTTCATCTTCTTATTATACAAATATTAAATTGAGATGACTTGTGCTAAGCCTTTTGGAGATGTTTTCTTTGGTTATCTTTGTAAAAAAAAAAAAAAAGATTTTACGGTTAGATAGGGAGGTATGCAGGAATGCGATTTTTTTTTACAACTCTTTCCTCATAGTTTTGTTTTTATTTATAGTTTAAGCCCTGCTATAAGCATTGCTTGTTGTATTAAAAACATGCAAAACAGGTCACCGTCTTAAGACCTGTATGTGGTTATAAAGTACATAAGCATACAGTACATACAAATGTAAACGTTTAAAGTGTAGTTGTAAAATTGTTATAGTGGTTGTGGATGTGGTGATTAAAGAAGTATGAAGCAGATGTGTAATTCTACAGTCCCAAAATTTGGGCTTCAGTTTTAAACTATGCAAACTATGTTTTTGGTTTTTAGTGCTGATTTTGTTGAATTGTGTTTTCAAAGCAGCTCAAGAGCTTATTTTATACCTAATATAAAAAAATAAAGCTTGGAGACTGAATACTAAATATATCAAGAAAGAATGTCAGTGTGCTGTAATCTATACGCGACAAATAAAGGCTTCGATTCTACCTGTACCTTTCTTCCTTTGCTCTTAATTCCTTTGCACAGTTAATTTTGAAGGTTTATTGATTATATTTTTGTGCCTTAAAAATGTCACTTAAAAAAACATTCTGTATATGACATGTGAAAGAAATACTGAAACAATTTGAGGATATAAACAGAGGACTTAAACTGAACTGATTTTATGGTATTAAGTGACGTTGAGGTTTGCGTTAAGCATAGTGTGTGAAGGTGGTTAAAGCAGTGTTAGTTAAGAGAAGTGGTGGCTCAGTGGTGGAACTTTTGAGTTACAGAACAGGTCATGAGTTTCATCCCAGTACCGTCAAGCTTATTATATCCTCTTTCTCCTGCCAGTAACTCATTATATTAGATTTCAATTTATAGGAAACATACTGTACAATCAAAAAAGATAGTAAATAACCACAATGTATATATATTTATATATATTTCTGATTGTTTACTGTAAATGTACAGAACTACAGTTCCAATATAATACAAACACAAACACATGTCAGTAGGTGTAAAGTCACATGGTATGTGTAAAACCATACGTAGACTAGAATACACAGAATAACAGCAGTGTCAAGATCACAGAAACAAGATGACAGAGCTTTCCATTCTTGTCATATCCAAACTAACCTACACTGTTTTTACTCATTTTACTTTTTGTGCTTTTTTTTTTTTTTGCACACATACATGTACATAGCTCTATTAAAAACAAAAACAACAACAACAACAAAAAATCAACCCTCATCCTGTGACCTTCTGAAGTTTGTCAGTCATTAAACTACTGAGAGAGAGAGAGAGAGAGAGAGAGAGAGAGAGAGAAGCCTGAGTCATCTCAGGCTCTAAAGTCTAATATAAAATTTTTCTGCTACAGTTTTGAGCATGCTCAGTGAGTAGGGAGCACAGAGAGGCAGCAGGCACCACTTACCTCTCGATTATTTAGAGTGTGCTTCCTGTCTCCGCTCAAACATGTTTTTGTGTTTTGACAGAACAGACTTCCTCATTGTTCTTCCGGAAATGTCTCGCCTTTGCATACATCATCAACATTTCTTTCGACAAAATATTTATGCCATGCACATTAATCCGCTTTGCTAGCAGCTACTGACCCTGTATTGTAATGTACAGTAAAGGAAATAATAAATATTACATTATGGTGCAGTTATTACATTTATTATGGAAAAGCAACCACTAGAAAAGTGAAGTCTTTATTTATTTATATTGTTTTACTTTTATTATTATTATTTATCATTTATCATTTTCATTTATCAAACTGACGAGGATAGCATTAATGAGGGTAACATTATATATTATTGAGGGTGAAAATAATATGAATCATTTAGAAATCATCCTCTAATGGCTGCACAATATTGTGCAGGTAAAATGAATGTTAGATATATGCCATTAGCTGCCACTGAAATAGACAAAAGTATGACATACTGCCTGCAAAATATAAATAAATAAATAATTTAAAAAAAATTGCACTTTTCTTTAAAAAAAAAAGACAAAAAGAAAAACAGTGTTTTATTTAATCTGCTTTATATGATGGTAATAATGTATTTATAAATACATAATAATAAAAATAATAATAATAATAATAATAATAATAATTATTATTATTATTATTAGTAGTAGTAGTAGTATCATTAATAATAATAATAATGATACTAATAATAATGATGATAATAATGATAATAATTAGTATTAATATTATTGTGATTAGACCTTTATTTTGAATTTACATATTTTATATTACAGAATGATTGTTTCTTGTTTTTATAAACACAAAAATATTTTTATAAAATATATATAATTATACACTAACAAGAAGAATACAAATATAATAACTAATGTTTAAAAATATTACATTTTACATATTAAAGATTTATTAAAATATTTTTACAAAGAAAAAAAATCAGCTACTTCCATTTTTCTTGGAATTATTAAATAAAACAATGCTGGAAAACGATTGATGAAAAGGATGTTCACAATATATTGGAATAAGTTCACAATATATTGATATATATATATTTTTTAATGATATTGTCATATGACACAGCCTTATATATCACTGTGCAGTTTTATTAAGGAGATTTATTACAAATCCTCCACTGAACAGCTCAGTAACTGTACTGTACATTTGCTTGTTTACTTGTTTTCCTTCTACTGCATGTGAGTATTAATATATTGTCTGAATGAACACACATTTATATTTTAATATACACTATATCATGCAAATACAGGACAAGCGCTTCAGTTAATATTTACAACGGGAGTAGCCCATTCACCAGGTTTGATGCATGCCGAGATGGTTTTCTCCTCACTAGCACCTTTTTTTTATACCATTCTTTGTAGACACTTTGTGAAAATTTGAAATATACTAATATACAGTCTTTTCTGGCACTGACATCCATGTCACACATTTTCTGCATTCTGAAGTTTGATGTGAACATTAACTTGATCTGATTTGTATCTGCCACATGATTGGCTGATTGGATCGCTGCATAGAGCTCAAATACTTAAGTACTTAATTGATTTACTGAATGAATTAAACATTTACTCATTTTAAATGTTTTGTAAGTCTGTTTCAGTGTTTTAATGTGCACTCGATTGGAGCTCACCTTATTTATACGAACAGTACGCACTGTGCCCTAGTGTTCATGTTTTCCTGAGGAATGTGAGCTTGATGTATTTTCCCAGAACATTCAGTACAAATGGTCATACACACAACCACATTCTCATAATTACACTTAACTAGAGTAAACTCTATCGACTTGTTTATTAATGTAGCCAGATAGATTTATTCTTACACCTACACCTAACCTTAAACTTAGCCTGGATATCTAAAGGAAGTCTTTGTGCAATGGGAATATGTAACAGTTTTGACCTTGTGCAGTCATTTATCTATTTCAAGAAGGTTTCTCCGATTAGGGTTAGGGGAAGTATTGTTCAAATATGAAACAGATATGCAGATGTTAATGGTTATAAACCGTGTGCACTTGACAGCAGAGTTCCTGAGTAATGGAAATCATTTCATTCTAATATTATCCTGAAAATGAAAAATCTAATAAAAGGGTCTGAGGTTTCTGTTAAGAGAGATTTTTTATGAGTGCTCCTTTAAAACATCAAATCAAGTGATATTTAATACCTTGAGTGAGCTTTACACCATGTAAGAATAAAAGTCATTTAAAAATATAAATGAAGCAGTGCAGTGTTAATAATATTACCTAGAGCACAAAGTTGTCATGTCTAACAAAGGGTGTGTTAGTGGTTTGAATGTTCTCCATGCTTCAGAGCTTTCCTCTGAGTATTCCTCCCCCAGTTTCCTCCCAGTCCAAAGTCATGTCTTGTAGGTTGTTTGGCATGCCTAAATTGTCCGTAGTGTGTGAATGGGTGTGTGATTGTGCCATGCAATGTGTTGGAGGCCCATCCAGGGTGTCCTCTACCTTGAGTCCCTTGGGAGTAGTATAAGCCCTGTGCAGGATAAGCAATACAGAAAAAGGGTGCATGTAAGGATGGATGTGTCGTGACTCTACTCTGACATTCTCTGCCGGGAACATTAGGGGGCGTTCCGGCGGCAGTGTGTTCTTGTCACGTGTCACTCCTTTGCTCACCTGTTCATAATTAGTTTAATTGCCACGCATATTTATTTCCTCCACGTTACATCTAGCTTCATGGAGTCTTTGGGGCCTTTCCCCGGTGTTATTTCCTAAGGTTGGCTTGCCGTGCTTTTGTTATCCATACATTTGGGCCTGGCTTTATCCGTGAAGACACCCCTGTTTCTGACAGAATGACTGGATGGATAGAGGGATGATTGTTGTAAACCAGCCATCTTTTATATTTATAAACTGAACTGCAGTTGTGATGTCTAAGGGGATTTTGGTCAATTCAGACAAACACCTAGACACTCATTTACAGTTTACTTTCACAAACTTGGAAGAAACTGGGGCAAATATTTGTGCCAGATTCAGCTCACCGGGCTGAGAGCTACATTCATTTGCATCAGGAATGAACAGTTTTGTTATAAATATTTTATATAGTCTTGTGTGCAGAGATGTAGTCTTGTGTGTCTTGATGTTTTTGTTGTTGTTGAGTTCATACTTTATATCTATGACTGGGATTACATTACACAATTCCAGTGAACTACTTGTCGTGACACTTTGTGTGTGATGTACAGTAGCTAAAAAAATGGTATAAAAATATTTATGCTGAACCAACAACATACAACATGTACGCATGTACTGCTTTTTTACATGAATTGAAAAACAATGACACACCGAAAGAACAAATTAAATGCTAATTAATCCTCTAAGATATAACAAATATATAGTGTAAAAAAAATTTAAAAGAACCATACATTTTCCAGTTGAAGTTTCAATATTATTTGTCCCTTTGAAATTCTATAGTTTAGCTGTTCCATTTTAGTTACTAATTAAAAGGGGGGAAAAGCTCAGCACAAATATTATACTATATTTGATATGAAATACAAATGGTAGTAAAAAGGGAAAAAGCTAAAAAAAAAAAAATCCTCAGCTGTATAAAATAAAATATTTTAGTATAATAGAGTATAATAAAAGTATAATAAAACTTTTCTTCTGTCCTTTTCTTGCTCTTTCTTGTCTGTAGTCTGCTGTAATATTTTGAACAAGCTGTAGCCTGTAAACTCTTCTGCTGTTTTACTCAAGTAAACAAAGTGTTTCAAAAGTGTAAGCAAGAGAAGATAAAAGTAGATTTATACCTATTCATTATGTGACTAAAAAAGAGGGGCTTAAACCACGTGGCGTATGAGAGCTGCCGTATTCTGCACCACCGCTAGAGTGTGATATAAACACAATTACAGAGGTTTAAAACAGCGATTTCTGCTGGAGAGCTTGTGATATTCTGCTGAAAGAACCAGCCATGATAATATCTGATCATGTCTACAAATTATTTCTTTATCATAATTAATTATTATTTAATGATTCTGTTAGACAAACAAATATTTTGATATTGTTACTTTTTCATATAAATCAGTGTGATCAGAAATAAATCGAAAACCTCATGAACCACTATCCCAGGGTATGAGGCATTAATATGTATACATTTAATATGTAGAATGTGATACAAGTCTATTATGCTAGACCAAGTGTCTAATCCCTCAACTGGCATTATTTATTTATTTATTTATTTATTTATTTATTTATTGTTATGTATAAAGTTACATGAAGGAAGCAGAACGCTGAGATTATTTGAAAGAGAAAGTCTGTAAAAGAGAAAGCCGTGCTATTGATCACACCGTAGCATTGCAGTGACACCTAATGGCGAGAAACAACACTAAGATGTGCTCAGAAGCTAACTGGGAAACTATAATACGGCAGTGTATGGGCTTCACAGCAATGACGGTAAATCCTTAAACAATCAAGATTTCATATTGTTTATAAACATTTTTTTAATTATTAATATGTTTCCAAACTTTATTGCCCCCTGCCTTTTCCCTCACTATTATGGACTATTTTGTTTAAATACATGATGTATATGAAGTAATCCCAAATCACTGTGTTAATGGTCAACGAAATTATTTATTTATTTATTTATTTATTTATTTATTTATTTATTTATTTATTGCTTTGGTTCATTACCTAAAATTAGACACCCTGTAAGATTTAAAAGTTACCTCAGCCCTCTATATTACTTATAGTTTACCCTATGTTTTAGGTCATACGTATAGTAGACCATTAGTTCAACCTATTATTATTATTATTATTATTATTATTATTATTATTATTATTATTATTATTATTATTATTGTTATGAATGGCCACCATTTTTCAAATCTAATAAAAGGCATTCCTTTCAGACTGAATTGAAGGTTTCTTTGCTAATGACAACTGATCACTTTGAACAATTGATCTCTAATGTTGATATAAACCTAGGTCAAGACACTAAAACTCAAATCTACACATCATTATACCATACATTTCCTTTGTTAAGTCAATTAGTGTGTCCACTTGAGCCTTGCACTTGAGTTTCCTCACAAAACTTCACAAAATAGTTTTTGGCCATTCCTCCAGACAGAACTGGTGTAACCCAGTCAAGTTTATGGGCCTTCTTGCTCAAAAATGCTCTTTCAGTTCAATCCACAAATTTTCTCTGGGATTCAGGTAACAGCTATGTGGTGATCTTTTCAAGATGTAATACCTTTAGAAGTATTCTTAGTATCATTATCCTGCTTGAAGACATTCAGTATTTCTTCTTCTTCTTCTTCTTCTTCTTCTTAATAATATTAATATTAATATATATTTTTTCAGCAAAACAAACATACATCATGATCCCCCCCCCCCCCCAAGCTTCAAGGTGATGGTGGGGGAGAGTTCTTTAAATTAAAAGGCTCACCCTTTTCTTTCATATATAATGCAGTTCAATTTTTTGTTTCATCTGACCAGAGAACACTCCTCCTGAAGACCAGACCTTTATTCCGTGATCACATGTATACTTAAGTATGACATTTTTAAATGTCAGTCCTGGAGTTGGGGCTTCTTGATTGTGTGAGAGTCTTTCAGGCCATGGTGTTGTCCAACTTCTTTGCTGTGAGTTTTGTTTAGTATACTTGCACAGATGCTCATGGTACCTTTTGGTTTTAAGAGATTGCCCTTAAGACTCCTTTGGAGGTCCACACTCTTGCTGAGTTCTTTGATGAGTTGTATGAGTGATATTAAGGACAAAAAAGTACTCATTTGTTTTAGATTGAATAATTAAGACACTTGGGCAAACAGATGCTACTAAAAGTCATTACATTAATTTCTTGCTTTATTTAAAATTCTTCCCATGCTGGGCTCTTCAAGTCCTCCATTATCTATACACCTCTATTTTTTACAGAAAATGAAGAAAGATGAGAAAATTGGCTCCTTCTTTTTTTGTAAAAAGGATTTTAAAGTAGAATTTACTCATGCATAAGGCAGTATTATAATGTATTATAGTGGCCATATTGACATTATATCAGTTTTGCATCCCACAGATATAGTAAATCGATTGAGAATCCATTCTTTAATACAACAGTGAATTCTGTCTGATACGTTTCTGTGCAACCCCAGAATTTGCCTCTTCTCAACCACCCCAAACTTCTCTGGAGACACCAGTGTCTCAATAGCATTAGCTGATTCTTTGTCCAAATAAAATAGACAACAAAAAAACACATTTAGGTTATGTTCCAACTCCATTTGTGCATAGATAGCAACTTTATGTAAATATACAGAACTAGTGACAGTTAGCTGGTTATTCCACAGTGTTTATTAAAATAACCTTGGATCATTGTCAGTGTAAACCGACTAATCACATTAAAGTACAGGACGGTGAATAGAGCACAGTGCTACATGGTTCTTTGATCAGTGTGGGAACAATCTGGGGAAACATTGGTGACTAAGCTCAGCTGTGTGTGTGTGTGTGTGTGTGTGTGTGTCAGTATGTTCCGGGCCTCTGCTTTTCTCTTCACAGCTGTTGTTGAGGCTCATATTTTCCTGCAGTTTTGATGAGACCCAATGGGGGAAATTACATCCTCATCTCATCTGTAAAATCTGATGGAATTTACCCATAATCACGAGAGAGAAAGAAAATAGTAAACACCTCAAAAAGGGGAAATAAATTTCATTTATGGTATCTTCACTATGTATTGAGATCACATCTGAGCATTTGCCAAAAGACGTTTTATTGTTTTAGAGGGAGTGTGTTTTTTTTTCCACTCTTTCTATTACTGGTTTTGGAT
>JAOTRN010014847.1:0-12668 GCA_028566695.1 Bagroides melapterus | reverse complement strand
CAGTATTTACGTGCTTGTCAAAACCATTAACAGATCCCTCTTTTTGAGATTCTTGTAGTTGCTGTCACGTTTATAATAAAGCTCTTTCTTTTCCGTAACCAGTAAGATCAGCAGCTATACATTGATCTTTCTGCACTGCATCTGCGTCGTATCAATTTGTGCTCAGCAAGACCGTTTTATGCTTGAACTTCAGGCATTGAGGCATTTCTTTAAAAATGATGCTTTTACACGTCAGTGTGCACAATAACATTGGAACACTTTGTTTAGTCACGAGGTGTTAAACGTCGGTGATAATCATGCACCATACTCGTCCCGGTGTACATACTTCTTGTACCACAGAAAATATATCAAATTAAAATGATTGTTTTTTATCCATTTTAGTTACATTTAAAATGGTGAATGATTCATTAAATCAACTGATGGATGCAAATGAGTGCTAGAATTTTATAAAGTATACATACTCAAGACTTCCATTGACTCAGGATCCAGTTTTAAGATGGCAGACGCCAGCAAGATAGTGAGCTCTGCGCCACGATCTTGTTTTTTTAGCACTCGGAGTAGTTCGGGTAGGACGAGATAAACCCTAAGAGCCTCCACACCAGCAGCAGTCGAGCCCAGAGAAGGCAGAAGATAATTCTCTACAGCTTTCTCCACCTGCAAAGAAATCCCATTTATAAGATTTCAGCCCAACACACTACAATGAAATATTAAAAACATTCCTACCAGAGCCCATGACATACCTCTGACAGAACTCTGTCCTTTTGGGCCAGCTTCTCAAAAGCAAGACGAGCCAATGATAAATCCAGTCCAGACATCCTTACTGATGTTTTGTAATGTTTGTCATTGCTAATGATAAAAAATAAAAAGTCACACGTTTCTGTGATTAATCCACTAATGAATATGGACTAATGTGAAGATGAATGTATTTTTGCACATTTGTACCTTTTGTCAATGAAACTACGATTGATGCATGATGCTGACGAGAACATTTTCTTGATTTCCCTACAACACAAAGGACTCAATATGATCAATATATCAAGCATTTGAGCTGCCAAATATATTCTATCATGGCTCGATTACAGTTTTGTGTTGCAGCATGTATTTCTGTGTTCTGACGCAGAGACGAGGTTTACGGGGAGGTGAATTTTATGTTGTGTTGTGTTCCTAATAACAGCTTTCAGGAGAATGCTGATTGGTTGGTAGATATAGGTTTGTCAGTAGAAGTTGTGACCCTTCTTCCACAGGCTTTATCAACATAGCAAGAGCCCCAATAATATCCCAGCAACTGATGATTAATTTTTTTGCAGTTAGATCTGAGAAGACAGAAGGTATTTGCTGACTACCTTTGCCCTGACACTTCAGCTTGTGAACCAGAGACATTATTTCATTTACGACACCCTTATCTACAGCAACTTCTAATTTTATCTCATTTTATACAACGAAGCAATTCAGGGTTAAAGGCCTTGCTCAGAGATCCAACAGTGGCAGCTCGGTGGACCTGGGATTCAAACTCACAACCCTAAAAATTGGTAGGCCAACACCTTAACCCCTAAGCTACCACATCCCCAACATACCCCCACATTATAGCAAGGTATGGAGTTTTCCGCAGTTTAATTCCGTTTGCCAATTACCCAAAATGTCCATTGTCATGGAGCCTGAAGAAAATCCCAAGGGACTTGGTGCACAATGTGGGGAACATCCTGGATGGGGTGCCAACCATTCACAGGCACATTTGCACACACTCACACAACAATACACATACTATGGACAGTTTGATGTCAATCAAGCATGGAGAGAACATGCGGGATCAGAACCCCCATTCCGAGAAGTGTGAGACAATCATGCTAGCCGCTAAACTAGATGTCCTTCACAACCCCACTAACCAACAGCCTAATTTGGTTGTCCGTATTTACATGGCTGTCCACATATTACAGTATTTGTGATTAGATTTCTGTTGACCAAAATGCACCTAAAAGCTGTTGAAGCTCATCTGTTGCCTCATATGAACGTTGAGATGAAATCATGAAGATTCTTAAATATTGGGTGTTCACTATTCAGCTGCTGTGCCTATAGAGCCGCTTTGCTGTCAGATCTGCGATTGATGAACATTAATCAACACGTACTGACCCACCACACAAGTCAACATTCAACTTTTTGCAAATTTGGCATTCAATTTACAAATCCGCTTTTCAATTCTCTCCTTCATACCTTTGGATTTTTTTCCATACTTTTGGTTTACAGTCTGAAATCCAGCGGTCAATAATTTCATCCTCCAGCACTGCAGGCCCATTGCATGATCTCAGATTTGAAGTTGCTTGAACACTATCCTGTAAGAAAAAACATTCCAAACACAATGAAAATTTAAGCTTTCATGAAATAGGCTTTTTTTTCTTTTTAAAGAAGAGTCATATGAATATTGCTCACCTTTTTTGAGATAAATAGGGCAGAAATATTCCCTCCAGCGGCAATTTTCTTAATCTGAGCAGAGCTTTTTTCTAATAGAAAATACCAGAATTTTCTGAATTACACATCTGTAATGACAAGATGTTACTAACTAAAGTAAATACATTTATCTGTTTTGAAATGTATGCTAATAATAACGGACTGACCTGGCGGCATCTGAACAGGAAGTGGCACACACTGATTGGCCCTCTGTCCATTTCCCAGCTGCCCTTGCTCTCCACATCCAAATGAGTAGACGGTGTTTGAGGATTCAACAAGTGCCAGAGTGTGATGCCTTGAATATAAGAGAACTGCTTTAACATGAACGGCTGCTAGAAGATCTACCTAAAATAAGATGGGCTCTGTCATACAGACAGGAACAGACTGTACAGATACATTTTTTTCTTTCACGACCAGAGAAATTTAAACGTGTCTTCTTGGGTGAAGTGTGTTACTTATTAGAAGGTCAAGAGTTTAATCTCCAGCAATTACATTTAAGGTATTTTTTACTTTTTCCAGAGTGACTTACATTTATCTCGTTTATACAGCTGATCAATTGAGGGCTTTGCTCAGGGGCCCAGCAGTCGCAGCTTGGTGACAGTGGGATTGAAACTCACGCCCATTTCTTGTGAAATGTACAGTTCAGTACCTTTCAGTCTTGTGAGGTTGCATATTAGAGGAAGTTGCATATTACTTACCGTCCGCAGGCTATTTGGGACACTTTGGACCCCCAGAATTCAGCAACAACACGAGGCTTATGTTCATCTCTGATTAAATTATGTCCCAGCTGCCCATAACGTCCTGATCCAAACGTCAATATCAGTCCACCCTGAAAATAGAGACACATTATTTCAACCCCTTTTTAGTTTGAAATGCATGAACTAGTTGAATTTGAATGAACTCACCAGCAGAGGGAGACATGACAGGTTTGAAGAGTAAAGCGTGAATGTGATGGGTTCACTGCACATATCGGTATTATCATGATACAATAATCTTATTAAACCTCATGAGGATGCTGGCACTGATGAGAAGAAATGTCTATAGTGTTAAATTAAATTGATAAGCACTTAAGTGGCCTGATCGTGCAACAGGAAGAGTCACAACCTCAGGATCTAAGTGACCTGGGTTTGATCCCGAGTTTCTGTGAGAATTGTGTGTCAGATTTTATTCAGGGTCATGTAAATAAACGATCAATCAACAATCTGTGTTAATCGACCAACTGGAAGTGATGTATGCATTCGACTGATTCGATGAGATTTCCTTTTCAACAGACACTCCACGGGGCATGGTGGCTTGGTGGTTAGCACGTTTGCCTCACACCTCGAGGGTTGGGGGCTTGATTCCTGCCCCTGCCGTGTGTGTGTGGGGTGTGGGGTGCTGACTCATGCCTTGGGGGTTTCCTCCAGGTACTCTGGTTTCCTCCCCCGGTCCAAAGACATGCATAGTAGGTTGATTGGTATCTCTAAATAGCCCATAGGTATGAGTGTGAATGTGGCCCTCTGATAGACTGGCGACCTGTCCAGGGTGTACCCTGCCTTCGCCTGTAGATGGCTGGGATAGGCTCCAGCTGATCCCTGTGACCCAGGTATTCCCGGAATAAGCAGGTATGGACAAGATAGTTAAATAGACAGATGCTCCACATTATACACTGCACCTTCTTCCCTCAGATCTACCAGCACTGGTCCCACCATCCCTCAGAGTAAGAGATTGGTAGACATCAAGACTCTTTTCTGCTCTGGCACCGAGGTGGTGGAATGAACTTTCTCTAGACGTCTGACTCACTGACTATCTTCAAACAGCGGGTTCCTGAAATACTTCAACTATCTCTTATTTTCCCTGTTTGTTTTATGTGTATATTTAAAAAAAACACAACCCTGAAGCGAGTGTTAGGTTGATGGTATCTGTAACCTGGTAAACCAGTGTTAATGCATTTATTGATAGAGACTTTATAAAGTAAAGTACTTTATATGTCACTCTGGATAAGGGCGTCTGCTAAATGCTGTGCATGTAAATGGAAATGTGTTCCCTGACAGGAAAAATCTTTACAACAGCAAAGACTGCATTTTCTAGTTAGTTGATAAAATGTCAAGCGTGTTAATGAAGCGTTAACCTTTGTTAGAACAGCAGTATGATCCTCTCCACATGAGATGAACATGGTCTTCTTCAGGTTCAAGCTCTTCACACAAACAGGGACGCATCTATCTGTGAGATCATATTAAGACCACAGATGAGATTATAGAGAGATTATAGTGAGATTATTGCGCACAGATGTTAAAATCAGTACCATCAGTATCTCCCAGACCAAGCTGCCCAGAACTGTTCCTTCCCCAACCGAACACGGCTCCAGAGAGAGACAGGGCGAAGCTGTATTCTCCTCCAGCACTGATCTGAGCCAGTGGGATCTCACACAGAGACTTGAGGAGCTGAGGAGAATGAAAACTCGGCTCCTTGTTCCCCAGACCCAGCTGACCGCTCGAGTTCTGACCCCATGTGAACACTTCACCATCTGACAGGACGAGAACGAGGTGCCGTGATAAATCCCGTCCTGATGACATCTTGTTAAAAGACTTGTTGTGATAATTAGAGACAGCTTCAGGCAGATTTGTTAGTATAGTGTAAGATCGAATTTATTAGAGAAGAAAGAATGCGCTGTTTTATTCAACTGCACTGTTTAATTCTCAATCTCAATCTGATTGGTCAAAAGGTTTTGATTCATTTTCTATTTTCTCTAACAGCAGCTTTGAAATTAGTTCCAGATTTTAAAGCAAATCACAAGTTTATATTTAATGAAATTATAAATTATCATTTCTACTCACAGGAATTTGAATGGTGGTATCTCCACATAATCTAATATTAATAATAATAATAAAAAAAAAACACGCCGCTCACTTCCACAGTTATTACATTTATGGATGGAGTATCCAGTGTCAGTGCTTGTAGCAGGCACTAAGTCTTTCAGGAAAGCTATTTTTAGTGTCTCTGTAAACAGAAATTTTCTTGCTCATAAAACGTTTATACTATGCACTTTTATTTTTCAGACTGGGGTTGATTTTTTGATTTTGTTTCCACCTCTCATGCTCATTTCACACAGATTTAGATTCACCTTCATTGCTCAGTGTATTTGAGCAGTCCTTTTTTCTAGAGTTATTTTATTTTATTATTATTTTATTATTATTATCATTATTATTATCATTATTATTATCATTATTATTTCTTATGATTAAATATATATTTAATATATTGTCAGGGTCTCAGGAACATGGACACGGGACGGGAAAACAGACCCAAATGCGGGGATGGCATTCAGCACGATTTATTAACAAAACAGAACAGACGCAAGACTAGACATAAAACAGACATGGGTACATATGAAGAAACTTAAGAACTTAAATAGAACACTTAACAAGACACATTAGGAACAGGTGTGCAGAAAGGGGAGGAACAAGACAAGGGCAGGGCAGACACGTGATCAAAACCAAAAAACAATAACAAACACACATGGCACAAGACAAAAAACACCAAGAGCGCCCCCCAAGGTCCGAAAAGGTCCGTGACCCTGACATCTATACATACCTTCTGTTAGGGCAATTGAGTGATAGTTTCCACATGCGACTTGCATGCACTTGTGTCTGTTAAATAAGCTGCCAAATGTCCTGCTCAGGAAAAACAAGCAAACAAATAAATTAAGCTTAAATTTTAAGGATTTCTCTCAGAAAAACCACAGTGCTTGGAAATCTGACCCACCTTGGTATGTTGCTTTGAGTTGAACGTTTCCATTCATAGAACGTCCCTGTCTCAGACACAAGTACAACATGCTCCTTTCCGCTGCTCAACAATTTAATTCGCTCCGTCTTCAAATCTACTTCTAAAAACATAGACATTGTTGTTATTGTTTTTTTTTTTGTCATTTTCTTAACCCTCGTATTGTCTTTGCTAATTTTGCTAAAAATGCTAAAAATATTAAATATAAAATATAACAGATTCATATTTTAATTTTTTTTAGCATAAATCTGTTAATCACCCTGATCAAAACTCCTAAACATTTGAAAGAAATCCAGAATTTTAACTGTTTATTTACTAATTGTATTTTTATGAAACTTAGTGACCATTAAATTAATCAATATTATTTATTTTTAGTATAAAATATTTTTTTTAATTTTGTAATATTTTTTATCCCTGAGATTGTAATTTTTTAAGGCATTAAAGCGGATATGAACTCACTCTTGTGCGACGTCACTACGGTGACTTTTCCGTCCGTGTCCCTGAGGAACGCCGCGATCCCCTCTCTAATGGACACATCCGTGATTCCCGTCGCGCGGAACATGCCACCAGACGCATTATCCCTGTTCTGATGTGTCGAGTCATTTTCTGCCGAATTGAGTTTGCCCCAATAAAGCATTCTCACAGGATGTACAAATGTTCTGTTTGTAACAGTGGCCCAGTTCCAACTGATACAGAAAGCACGCGAAAGTGAATTTAAACCCACTGATGAAATGAAACTTAGGCGGCCAGTTGAATCGAAACTGAAACTCGTCTCTTTCTTCTAACAATTCTAAGGACTATACTGAATATAAGTGTCAGTTTCAGGGCTAAACTAAATACACTCATTATCTATCATTCAGCCATTTGCCTCTATAAAGTAATCTCAGGTGTACTTCATTCCATTCCTTTAATCTCCAGGATTCTTCCATTCATCTATCCATGTACTGTACAACTTCATCTTACACTGGGAACCTAGAATCTATCCCGGGGATTCAGGGTGAAAGGTGGGAGACACACTGGATGGGGTGCCGTCCCATCACTGTGCACAATTACACACACTTATACACCTCTTGTGGGATGTGGTAGCCTACCAATCGGAAGGTTGTGAGTTCGAAACCCTGCTCCACCAAGCTACCACAGCTGGGCCCCTGAGCAAGGCCCTTAACCCTCAAGTGCTCAGTTGTATAAATGAAATATGAATGTGTCTGCTAAAATACCACAAATGTAAATGTATTCACACACTACAGACAATTTAGTGTCGTTGGCCCACAGGAAACATGTGGTAGCCTAGTGGTTAAGGTGTTGGGCTACTATTTGGAAGGTTGTGAGTTTGATTCTCCACACCACCAAGCTACCACTGGTGGGCCCCTGAGCAAGGCCCTTAACCCTCAATTGCTCAGAATGTAAGTTGCTCTCAATAAGGGCATCTGCTAAATGCTGTAAATGTAAATGAAACAGGAGCACCACCTGGTGGGAGGAGCAAACTGCCCAAAACATTAAGTCTTGATTTGTCACATACACACTGGGCCCCTGGAGCACAGATGGTGAAGAGCCCCAACAGTCACAGCTTATTGTATGGTGTGCAATTTCTGGAACATTCAGCATTTTATTTTGCCTTAAAACGTGGTCTGTTAGGCTGTAATACATTACTTGATTTACTGGCATGCAAACGTTTAATCTTCAAACATGAAGTCATAAAATAAACATTTAAGAACATTTGCATGAAAAAAATTAAGGTGCTTAAGAATTTCTGTACAGTGTACATTGTTTACATTGTGAAGTGTTACAACCTTGAGGCTACACAAAATTGTGTGTGTGTGTGTGTGTGTGAGAGAGAGAGAGAGAGTGGTTGTATGCTATATTACGCCCCCTAACGGAATAACAGAGACTAGCTCTCTTTAGAATATTTGAATTCAATTACAGATATGATGTGACTTTACACTTGACAGTCTTGCTATGGATAAAGCAACAAATTTTTTTTTTTCATAAAATATGAAAAGTAAATAAAAGTAACTCAATATAATAATACAACAATTCAAAAACTGCAAAGATCTTTAAAGACAATTTTATAAGCATCATTCATTGCAATTTGATTACATTCTTTACATTCTTCTTAAATATTTTATATAAATAAGTTAGATATTTTTTCAATATGAGTCCATCCAGGGGAATAGAGGTAAAAGTTTCACTTCATCCTTTTCATTAATGTTTTTTATTTTCTCTTTATCCTTAAGTAGAGTTTTCTGAAAGAAATTAAGTCTCAGGCTGATTAAGGGTTAAACTGAAATTACAGAATAAGCTCAAAAGTGCACAAAATTTGAACCAGCTCTGAACAACCTGCTCATCAATAAGACTCACGTCCAGGGTCCCTTTTTCTATCCTTAGCTCAGATCTGTGCATACAATTATCATCAGAATAATTTTAAAAAACATTCCCTTATTTTCCCCAAAATGTAGAACAAAATCAAGTCATAAGTCTGATATACAGTATCAAAACACACAGCTCACATCAAGTCATTCTGGTAGCCTAGTGGTTAAGGTGTTGGTCTACCAATTGGAAGGTTACTCCCTGTTTGGTGGCGTTGCGATGGTTTTCATGTACTGTCAAAAAAAACCCTGGTCTTTTGAGAAATGGAAAGATTTTACACCACAAATAAAGTATAAGACTTACCAGTACAAGAAAAATATCTCAGTTAGCTCTTATTTTACACGTTCATTCGTAGAAGCGGTTTTAACAGAACAGTACCTGTTCCGGTCAGCAGGTGGCACTGTTGGACACTCGTCATTCATTCAATTCATTTATTCATTCATTCAAAGAGTTGGTGAGGTCATAATAATGCAAATATTAACAGATAAATAAAATTAAATATAATGTAAGGTTACGTCATAAATATATTAATCCTATTTTATTATTTAGGTGAGTCTCTGGGAGCTAAGATTCACATCCCTTCCAACCCTAGCAACATCCCTGGTTTCGGGTTGTCGTATCTGATGTGGTATAGGTTTAGACCTCATACTCTGTTGGACACTTGTCCTTCATTAATGAATTAATTTATTTATACATTTGAGTTGTTGAGGTCATAATAATGCAACTGTTAGCAGTTATTTTTGGTAGTTCTTTGAGCTACCACTGCTGGGCCCCTGAGCATTAACCCTTAAATGTTGCTCTGGATAAGGGTGTCTGCTAACTGCCATAAATGTAAATATAGCAACACAAAAATAAATTATAGAAAACAATTAGCAGAAACCATCATTTTAATCTTCCCAGAATCCTCTCCGGTGGTGTATAGCCTCAGTGAGCTTCATTTGGAGTATTTCTTTTCTTTGGTATATAGGGAGATCCAGCATGGTATGACACGTAAGGGCCTGGGGCAGATGATCCTGTGTGGCGTTAAACAGGGGTCTCACGATCATCCTCACCTGCTCCATACCCAGAATGGGAACTCGATCAAACCCAGTCACGAACACTGCAGAACAAATATGACACGGGACTTTTAATATATTTTACAGAATTATGAGAACACACATCACAGATAACAGACTGATGAGATATTAGTGAGTTAAGTCACAGGTCAGTTTTAGGGGAACCACATCATACAGAGCTCAGAGTTTTGCATCCCCCCAGACATGCTCCATTTATTTTATTTTATTTTATTTTAACATGCCTCACTGATGTTTTATATCTAACAGTGTCAATATAAGTTAACTCATTTAAGGCAAGACACCGCAGCAATAAAAATCCATTCTTTACTACAACGATAGAAGGATACGAAACGAAATGCATACATCATCTTGCAAGATGGCATCATGTCACATCAGCTTGAAAAATTATGTAGGCCAATTTATAATGTACAGTAGGTATCATTATGAATTATGTAATCATTTTCTTTATAAATATTGAAAACCCCATATAACTAGAGTAGAAATATTCTAATTTGAATAAGAATCTGTTCAAATTATTCGTTAATATTCAGAACCAAATACTCGAACAACAAAAGACTAGATTTTGGTTTTTATTAAATATGAATGTAACGTTTCCATGCCTCAATACCTCGCTTTCTATCTGATTTTTTTTTTTTTTTTAAATGACCTTATTGTCCTGTTTGAACAAGCATTTTATTGTCTGTTAGAACAGAAGCCTTTATTTTTGTCACATCTACATTACAGCACAGTGAAATTCTTTCTTCACATAGCCCAACTTTGGAGGTTTTGGTCAGAGCACAGGGTCAGCCATGATACAGCGCCCCGAGACCACGAAGGGTTAAGGGCCTTGCTGAAGGGCCCAACAGTGGCAGCTTGGGAGTATTGGGACTTGAACCACAAATTCTCCAATTAATAACCCAGAGAATTAATCAATTGAGTCAGGACTGTACCCAAAGATCAGAGTTAGTTAATAAGATTTAATAAATCTTTTTGCGATGAGATGTAAATGGACTCACAGAGGAAAGCTTTCTTGTCCTGGTGCGACAGTTCTTCAAACACTTCCCAGAACAAGACAACTGTCGGGTGTTCTTTGTGAAAACTGTATTCATAAGTGGCGTTCTGTTCACCATAACAAAACACACACACGAGTTAATAGTTTACACAAAAATAAGATGTCAGTTAAAAATTTTATACAAATCATCAAAATGTTCTTCTTATCCACCTTTTTGAGTACGTCCCAGTCGTATTCCTCCGAGCCCAGCATCACTCCTCTGAGCTCGTCTGGCTGAAATAAGTTCACCATGCTTCTCTCACACACTTTGTAGAAGCCTCTCTTAAACTCATTAAACACCTTCTCCACGGATCTGTTCAGGACGTAATCGACGTACGTGTCCACGAACACGTTTCTGTTGACGTGACAAAAGTTGATATGGTTAATGTCTCAAACCTCAGCAAGATTTTGTTATTTAAAGATGAGTTCATGAAACAGACTTTAACACTTTATCAGTAGAAATCAAATGAATTATTTTATCACCACAACTCTGATAGAAAATTAGTCAGCACAGGTCATTTGGTGTTTAAAATATCATGTCTTTGTGTTTAGCTGCTTAATCTCAGGGCTACCAAGCTGCCGCTGATGGGCCCCTGTGCAAGGCCCTTAAGCCTGAATTACTCAGATGTATAAAAAAATGTAAGTTGCTCTGAATAAGGGCTTCTACCACATGCTGTAAATGTTACTCATGCTTTGTGTGTTTGGTATCTCGTACTAGTGTATGTTTAGTATTAAGTTAAAAAAGCAGCGTGTCCGTTTTATCCTGCATGTGGGTCTGAGGCTCTGTAACCACAGAGATCTGGGATCGATCCCCACTTCAGACAACGTCTCCTGACCGTTACATGATACATGATATCACCTTGTATAGAATGAGAGTGAATATCAATTTACACATACGGTAAATCAAAAGAATGTCTACAAATATTTCTGTAGATATGTATTAATAACCGATAAATGATGGAAATTAGTATGCTAGCGGTCGACTGTTGTAACAGCTACAGAACGTGAAACTATATAATCTTCTCATGTGCTTTATTATTGACTTATTTCTAACTCTAAAGAACTTTAGAGTCCACTCACTTTTGTCCACTCACTTCTACAACTACATCATTATCTGACACTTACAGTAGCTCCACCCACTTGGCACAATTACATCATCATATATATCCATGAAGGCTTGTATTCTGATATACTGTATTTCAATTTATGACGGACATATCGTTATGATGTATGGGTTTCTTTTTTAATCTTGAAATCCCCACGCAGCATAGGAGACGTACACGTATTCACACGTTTACTATCATCTCATTTCGAATCCTATACAGTAGTGACTGCATGGGGAATTGGAAATGAAATTGGAATTGGAATTTTATGGATTAAATATTTACGAAAATGTAACTAACTTGTTCGAGCTCGTCACAGCTTTTCCAGGCTCGTCTGGATCCAGCTCGACTTGGTTGTTGTTCCATATAATCTGAGCATGTTATAAAGAAAATATTAGTACAGTATAAAACAAAATGTCAACTGATCACACTTGTGTGATAATGTGCTCTTACAGTGTGGATCATGCCCATGTTCTCAGCATCATCATCACTGTAGTCCAGGATGTACTGCAAACTCCTGATTAGAGAAACATAGACAGTTGTGTTTAATCTGACACCAAAAACAATGAACAACATTTTTGTTTAAAAAACAAACAAAAAACTTGTCCGTAACCTTGGTAGCTTACAATATTAGATCAAGAGGATTGAAAAGACGGAATACATGATGTATGAACGAGAGGGAGGGATGTAGAACAGTGAGGTTACAGGGGGCAGAGGTCAAGAAGGTGCAGGAGTTTAAGTGTTTGGGGTCAACCGTCCACTGCGACGGAGAGTGTGGAAAAAAGAGGTGAAGAGGCAGGCAGGTTGGAGAGGGTGGAGAAAAGTACAGAGTGTTGTGTGACAGAAGAGTGTCAGGAAGAATCAAAGGAAAGGTGTAGAAGAGTGTAG
>JAOTRN010014837.1:0-12668 GCA_028566695.1 Bagroides melapterus | reverse complement strand
CACAGTCATATATATATATATATATATATATATATATACGTATATATATATACGTATATATATATATATATACGTATATATATATATATACAGTATATATATATGTATATTTGTAAATTTGGTGTGGTTTTAAAGGAGATCCTCAATTTGTGCTGTTTGTTTCTCATTCCATTTTTACTTTATCCATAACATCATCCTTTTTTCTTTTTCCCCTCTCCTAGGGTTTCCCTGTACCCTGGGGTCCTGAATGGCAATTCGCAGAACATACGGCCTGAGGGTAGGAGCTCTGGGTTATGTCCATTTAATATGTGTGTGGAAATGCATTATTGATTGTTCATTCCTTCACTCGTCTGCTGTGAACACATTTTGTGTGTGTGTGTCCATTCGTATGTAATGGACCATTAGATATTATAGTGGCTCTCCCTGTTCCTGGTGATACTACAAATCTTTGCTTAACGATATGATTCTCTTCACAAAGACATTTTTTCCATGTAAATAATACGCCTGAATATGTGACCAAGGATGCTGTGAGAAAACAATGATAAGGATGCTGAGGATCTTAATGAAGAAGAAGTTCCACAGGACTTAATTCCTGCTCAAACATTTAAGGATGTTCTCCATTTGAATGGAGTTTCACTTTAAATGCAAAATGAGTGTAAGGATTGACCAAATGACCGGGTGATGATATTGTTTAGCCGGATGTCTGTAAACGATAATCACGGTCATGGTGACGTTTGCTCAGAGATGCTCCTCGATGCTCAGAGATGATATGTTGGAGTAGAATCTGAGTTGAGGCAGTCTGTAATTTCTTACAACCTATAGTCTACTATGGAATAATGGATACAAGGTCAAAGTGTAGACCTCTGTTTTGTGTAAATGTGAAGGTATTTATATCCAGTTCTATTATAGTATATATTATTAGTTAAATAGTCATTTTAATTTCAATAAGTGCCTGAAGTCTGGAACCCAGACACTAGGATTCTTCCTTGGCGATGCTCTGCTACTGTAGCTGTCTTTAAGTCCTGCTTGGTCTTGAGGTGTTTTGCTTTCAGCAAGTGAAACACAGGCTCAGTAGGATTCATGTCAGGTCATTGACTGCAGAACCTTCCAATGAATTTTGAGGCATTTTGTTGTCTCTGAGCAGATACCACAGCCTGATACATTACAAAATTCTTCCTGCTGCTTTTTTGTCAGTAGTCACATCATCAGTAAATAAAAGGGAACTAGTTCCACTGACAGCCCTATACAAGTCCTACCTTAACATCATGAGCAGTTCTATTCCTGCTCTGTAATCTTCCATAGCCATCATTCTGAAACAAGTTGAACTTTGTCTCATCTGTCCATACAATGTTGTTCCCAATCTTGACAAACTTTTTTTTTTTTTAAATTTGGTAATCCTCTTGTTTTTAAGAGTGATTTACATCTTGCAGTAACCCCTGTATTTACTTTGGTGAAGTCTTCTCTTGATTGTTGACTTTGATCCAGATACTTCTGCCTCCTGGAGGGTGTTTGTGATCTGCTCAACTGTTGCAAAGGGGCTTTTCTTCACTAAGGAAAGAATTTTTTTCTTCCATCACAGTTGTTTTTGTAATCTTTCGAGTCATTTGGTGTTCCTGAGCTCACCAGTGGAAAAAATGTACCACATTGTTGTTTTGGCCATAGTTTGAGCTATGTTTCTGATGGGGTTGTTGATTTTTTTCAGTCTAATGCTTGCATCACAGATACTGAGAGCTCTTTGGACATATTGCTCATATTTACCACCCTTTTTTACATAGTAAGAGATAACAGCAACAGATTTGCTGATCAGAAAATCTACTCTAGACATTTTATCTACTTTATTTTTAGTTAAATACTGAGGTAATTACACACACCTTGGTGATAATACATCTAATTCTGTTTATCCATGAACTGTCCTGTGAAGGTTAGCTGAATGTAATTCACAGCTATTTGGTTTTGCCTGTGATTATCAATTTGACAAATTTATTGCCTCCAGCTTTACATTTCACAGGTTCTAGTTTTTACTGTGTACACTGAATAATTCGTAGTAGTAAAATGCTTTAAGATCAGTAGCTAATATAAGGGACTTAAAAGAAATCTGTGTACCGTCTATTTGCATTTGTACATAATCCTTTTGTACATAAACCCTTGACCTAATGCAACTGACATGGATCATGAGCACTAACAAAATATATTTTATCAATATTATATAATTTTATATACCTGTTGATTAATTTTCTGTAACAGCATGAGTCTCACAGCAGTGTCAATTGCTGAGGACAATCATGTTTAGATTAAAGTGCTTTGTCTGAAATATTATTCTTTCTATAGTTACAGCTCTTTCACAGGGAATGTAAGACTTAAACATTTCAACAATGTTTTTGATGCTTAAACAGATTTTGTGATTAAATAAACTGAAGAGAAATAAATATTAAAATCAAAAACAGCAACAACTGAAACATCTTCAGAACAATAAAAGCAACTTGTAGTCAGATTCAGAGAGGTCTCTCAGATCTTCACCTGCATGTCTGACATGCTTAGATAAAACTGATGTACAAAATGTACAAAAATAGATAAAAATTACATTTTGGTAAATCGTTAACTAATCAAGTGTCTGGGTCACAGAGTAAATGGGATTAGAGGAAGTTTTGTCACATCTATATTACAGAAGAGTGAAATTCTTTCTTCACATATCCCAACTTTGGAGGTTGGGGTCAGAGCACAGGGTCAGGGTCATGATACAGCACCCCTAGTGCTGGGGCTTTAACACTGATCAACAACCCAGAGCCTTAACCACTTAACCACCACTGCAGCTAGTACATCATATCATAAACATATCACTCTTATTTCACTCACACATACAGAATACTGTTGATTACACTTAACTACATACTTGACTTTGATTAGCATACTGTCTAGCATGGTTAAAATAGAATCTATTTATAATTAATACAAATTTTGTATTTTTACAAATGCAAATGGAAAATTAGCCACATTTATGACCTCCATGCTATTCAAGTGTTTTGGTTTGAGAGTCTATGGTGCAAGATATTTTTATTTATTAGCACAAGATTTTTTCTTGTTACTGATATATACAGTGGTGCATCAGGCAGCATTGTTACCTCATAGCGTCATGATCTCCAGTTTGATCCTGACCTTGGGTTAAGGTCATTGTGATGTTTTCTTTGTTTTCCTTGAGTCTAACTCCGAAAAGACAGATGGATTGAGTATTTTCACTTGCCCCAGATATGAATGTATGAGTGAATATGTGTGTCCTGTCCCATGGTATTGTCCCTCTTCATACAAAATTCCTGTTTCCACCAAAACAGTTCCAGCCCGGATAACAGGCAGTGACAGTTGAACCATTACATACATTTCCTCCACAGATATGTCGGTTCCTGTGAAAAAAATGCCCTGAAAACCTGCTAGACTTTAACCCCAGGGCCGATGTCAGGGGCAGCCGTGCTGCAGGAGCCGGAAAATTTACGGAACAACGGAACTGGTTGCTAGCTACATCGCTAACTTTCCCAGAACTAGTGCAACAGAAATAACATACAAAATGTCTGAAAAAGTAGTTCAGCAGTGGTCTATGGAAGAAGTATGAATTTGGGCCAGAAGACAATCATCTGAAAGACTTAAATAAAATAAAAAACAGTAATATTAAATGACAATGTAAACTGTTGTTTTGGTTTAATGGGAAGCTAATAAATCTGTACTAAAATAAATACAAAATGAAGATTTACCTCATTAGCTGTTGTCATGAGCTTAGACAATGTCAATGGATGTCTCATTGAGCTTTGTAATCACATTTCTCTGCAAGTTCAAGTAAATTCTTAAAAATTTCTTGTTTTTTTAGACCGGATATGAAATCAGTTTGTTTCGGATGTCTGTGATTGGTTCACGATAGGTTACAGTTCATCTGACCTAACACTGGCCGATACCAGTGTTCTCCGGATAGACTCCAAATCCGGTGTGACCTTGACAATGGTAAAGCAGTTATTGGAAAGTGTTACTGTACTAAACTTGCATATTTGTCATTGCCCCAAGTTGTTCCAGAGTTGAACATTTGCATCACTTTGCACTTTTGCAACCACATTTTGTATTTCCTGTAAAACTGATTTAGTCAGTTCCAGGTCTAATTTGCATAATGCTGCATTTTGCATTGTGTCTCCTGACATATCTTCCCTGAGTCATTACTCAACCGACCTCTCTTGGGTTCTGAGTCAAATCAGTTAACTTGCTATACACAGTGTCTAGAATGTCAGGAACCGGTCACTGTCAAACTACATATATTCACATTTGTACATATTATTTTCTATATGTTCCACCTTAAACACTATGCATTTAATCACTGCTGCACACTGGATAATATGTTTACAGATTTTGCTCAACATATCAGAATTTATACATTTACTTAACACTGGATCCTGACTGTTCGGAGACACTTTAGCAAATTCACAAAATAATCAAAATTCTTTAAATCACATGTATGAAATTAATAACAACATGCTTAAATGCTTAAACACATTTTGTTTCATAACAATATAAGAACCATATCTTGTTTGTGAACAGATCTAAATGGAGATTAGGTCAGAAATCTGTTGGTAATTAGTGGTTGTCATTTCAACATATTTTACAGCATTAACATAAGGTTCTTTGCCTTTTCCGAAGCTTGTAAGATTGAGATTTATGTGAGATTAATTAATTGAATACACACCACAGATATGTTTCTACTGTACCTGGAATAATTACACCACTCCAAGCTAAACCTTTATCGTTTAAATAACTGACATTCGGTCATATAACAAAATCTTGAGTCTTTGAGGATCACATGAACATCTCCACCTATTGTGATTGGTGGGCAGAATGGATAGAACTGGTTTGGAAAAATCAATAGGAATGAAGAGAGCTTGGAGATCAGTAATGTGTTGCTGTGTTTGTCATGACATAATACAGAGGTGTGTCACTGCGGAATATCTCAGAGGAGTGTCCTTGACAACAGAGCAGATTGGCTCACTTCCCAGAGCCTGTAAAACAAACAGTTACATTCCTAAATATTACTGAGCATCTGAGGCTGTAGAGTCAGAGACAGAAGCTTGACCCTCCATATGTCCTATATTCTGGTAAAGACTGCTAAGATCATTCTCCTTCTTATTCTTTCTCTTTCTCTAGTACTTAACTTGTATTTATAGTAACCAGGTCTGGATTTGTCTGTAATGTGAAGTGGTCCTGTGCACTTCCTGTCTGTTTAAATCCTAACCTGATCAACTGGCTTTACTCTTGTGTTTTACTGTGGATTTAATTTGTTATAGTGTTTCTCTTTCCTCAGATGATGTTGGAACATCTCTCACAGTGAAGTCTGAACTATTTTGAGCCATTCCAGGCCAAAATCCTGAATCCAGCATCTCAAATGCTAATAATGTCTTATGAGAGGATTCCACATTGTCTTTCCTTGGCCCCTCCATTAGTTAGAGGATTTTGGAAGTTCATTGAAGTACTCAAAAAAATCTCTGCAAAACCAAGTCAGTCTGAGAAAACACCTTAATGTTCTAGATACAGATACTGGTTAATTTCTACAGGCATAAATTTGATGTGTTTTTGTAACATTTCCATTAAACTTAATTTCAGGCTACATGAGTTGGAGCTCAGTAATAAAATAGTTCTGATTGGATCATCAGATTTTCTATGTGATGTTTTAGATGAAGGAAATGTTTTCAGTCATGGAAGTAGACTCTGGGACTTGGTGTCTTGGAGAAGTGCAGCACAGCTGGCAGGAAAGTGGTGCGCTTAAAATATTTAATATATTTAAAAGTTAAATACCAAACAAATGACCATTACATGGGTCAAATTTTTACTAGCTAAACTAGTTGTTACAGAGGCAACTGGAATTCTTTTATTACACCCTGAGGCTAACAACGTGGCACAAAATGGGTCTTAGCTTGATATCTGTAGAGATTTTGGAGAACAGTTCAGTCATTATTACACGTTACAAAAACAGGTCTATGCTGCTGCACTATATTACATAATGCGACATCTCATGAAACAGCAGTGAATCTAACACTCATCTCCGTTTCTCAAATCTTTTCAAATGCACTGTGGGAAAAATCCTTAAATTACGACCTGTTTGGTGCCAATGAAATCATGCCCAAAATAACCTTGCTGGAATGAAGTTATTCCTAACAGAAAACACAGCTATTAACCGGTGGCTTATAATTATTCAAACTTAAATGCAATTCAACAGCTGTGTATGTGTTTGCTGTGACTAGTCAGTGGAGATTTTTGATAGTTGTCTCAGGCTTCTTGGACACCCAGCTGGTGCCTTCAAGGTTGTTGCTATGGCAGTTCGGTTTTCATAGCCATGGGATAGAGGAAGTCAGTGTTATCTTGTTTCTTAGACCTTGCATCAAATCTGTACTCAGTCATCAGTGCTGTTTTCCAAGGCAACTTTTTCAAACTGCACTTTCTGATGTGACCTTTTGAACCACATGCAAAACAGAATTTTTGGCTCAAAACAAGCTACATGTGTTTCTCTATCAGTTACCAGTGCTGACATTGTCATCGTTCTTACATTAAAACTTATGTCGATATTTATGCAGAGAAAATTGCATGATGGTTTTCTGGGGGCTAAATTCAGATTATGCAAATCATTTTTGTATAGATCACATCTGAAATGTTGGTTATTTTTCTTAAAACATTTCAGATGGGGTATTCAGTAATGTCCAGATCACCACCTTTGAACACAAATACTTACCTTTAAAGCTGACGAGCTCTCGTGTTTGAAGAACAAGTGCACTGAGAACTCATCTGTTATACGGTCAAACCTCTCTCGGTATAAGCAAAAAAATTAATTAATAAACTGTCCAAATCATAAAATTCTGTGTCATATTTTGTGTTTAGACCATGATGTCAGTCAGTGGTGTGAAATAAGGTGACTAAGAAATGAATCCCCCCTTGCAAGAGCTTAGAGGTGTTCTGTAAGTGATTCAATAGTATCTCAGATGTTTTCTTTCAAATGCAACATGTCCCTGCCTGAGTTTTCAACTGATGACTTAAATTTTTTTAACACGTCATTTAAAAAAAAAAGAATATTCTACAGCTTAAACCTAAAAGACAAAATTAAATTAAAATTCTCACACTTCCCCATTTAGCTTCCACACAGCTCTTGTTATACCTGGTGGTCAAATATGGGAATTGCAAACATTGTCAGGGTCACGGACATTTTGGGACTTTTGGGGGGTTGGGGGGGAGCGCTCCGGCGCATCCTGTCATGTGTCGTGTTTTTGTTATTGTTTTTGTTTTGATCACGTGTTTGCCCCGCCCTTGTCTTGTTCCTCCCCTTTCTGTACACCTGTTCCCAATGTGTCTTGTTATCTCTGTATTTAAGCAGGAACGGTTAAGTGAACGGTTTCTTCACGTTATCCTGTCTGTTTTTTGTCCTGTCTTGTGTGCTGTTTTTTTTTTTTTAGTTTTGTTAATAAATCGGGTATAAACAGTGGGGTGATCGCTCTTTTGCAGTTGTGGGTCCTGAACTCTGGAACACAATTCCTTATGAGTTGCGTTCTATTACTGACCTGCCCCTGTTCAAAGCCAAACTAAAAACACACTTATTTAAAATGGCCTTTTGCTTATGATCATTTTTTATGTTTTTGTTAAATTTTATTCCTTTAGTTTTGTTGTTTTGTTGTATTTTAGTTAATTTTTTATTGTTATGTAAAGGTGTTCTACATACATTTTCATTTGATGTAAAGCACTTTTAAGTTGTTGTAAGGTGCTATATAAATAAATATTGATTGATTGATTGATCGTGCTGGATGTCATCCCTATGTTTGGGTCTGCTTCCCTGTTCCGAGAACCTGACAGAAGAAACCGTCATTACCAGACCCGGCAGGATGGCATCCAGCTGGGACATCGGCGGGCTGGAGCCTTGGACTGTGTTTTTTTGTCCGTTTTTGTTTTTCGGGTTCTGTTGTATCACCCTGCATTTGTTCTTGTGGGGGGCGCTGCCCCACTTCCTGTTTTTTCCCGTGGGGGACGCTGCCTCACCTCTTGTCCGTGGGGGATGCAGTAGACCCGAATGTGTTTTTTGCTTTTTTTGCTTTTTTTTCCCCCGGACTATGTGGCATCACTCCGCACCTGCTCTCGTGGGGGGTGCTGCCCCACCTCCTGTTTTTTTCCGTGGGGGACGCCGCCTCACTTCTTGTCCGCAGAGAATGCTGCTGGTCCGGACCCCTTCCTTTCCCTCCCGCCCTCCCTCCTCGGCCCTCCAGTCTGGACATCGCTCGGCCCTTCAGTTTGGCTGCGGACGTCGCTTGGTCCTCCAGTTCGGCTGTGGACGTCGCTCGGTCCTCCAGTTCGGCTGCGGATGTCGCTCCACTCCCTCGCTTCCCCCGCCTGCCTTGTCGGGATCCTCGCTCCGTTGGACTTTCGGGCCAGATCGGATTGGCGCTTCAGGAGCCACGCCGTGAGGGGGGGTTCTGTCAGTGTCACGGACTTTTTGGGACTTTGGGGGGGTGCTGCGGCGCATCCTGTCATGTGTCATGTGTTTTTGTTATCATTTTTGTTTTGATCACATGTTTGCCCCGCCCTTGTCTTGTTCCTCCCCTTTCGGCACACCTGTTCCCAATGTGTCTTGTTATCTCTGTATTTAAGTTTGCCGCGCTGCATTGTTGGCGTGGTTTCTTCACGTTATCCTGTCTGTTTTTTGTCCTGTCTTGCATGCTTTTTTTTTTTTTTGAGTTTTATTAATAAATCGTGCTGGATGTCATCCCACAGGATGTTCAGAGAACCTGACAACAAGCCCTAAAAGTGAGGTCACAGTGCCCCTTGCCCCATTGGGCTGATTTCAAAGTAGTCTGCAGCTAACAGGATCTTGTTTTATAGCAAATAAACAGACTCAAATTTAATAAAGTGTGTTTAAGATATACAAGGAAATGCATAAGTATGAGGATTTGCACCTTTAGCCACAAGTATGCAAGGGATAGGGACTGGTGCTGGGTGAGTAGGCCTTGTGTGTAGCCATCATTCCACTTTATCTCTTAGTTCCAGTGAAGGGAATTCCTAATGCTGCAGCATACATAGACATTATCAAAATCTATGGTCACAAACTGCTACTGTCAAGGTGCAGGACGCCTCTGTGGGAACCACAAAATCCAGACCCAAATGCAGAGATAGAAAACAGACAGGAGACACTGGAAAACACTAAAGAAAAAACAAGCCTAACAAGACACAAGAAAACCACCAGGTACCAAACAACGCATAACAACGAGGACTCAAGAAACAAAAAGCAAAAGATACAACAAGTATAAACTGGGGAGGTAATTAGGGGCACATACGGATCAGGTGTACAGAGGCATGAACGGGCACATGGCACAAGATATAAACAAACATAAATATGGAATTGTCCAAGGATAATGACAGCTGCTGATTAAAATGAAGAAAACAAAAGCATCAATAAGAATGTAAGCAAAGTAGAAAGCAAGTGTCACAAGTTTACTTTTTTCTGTTCCCTTCCAGGTACACAGGATCAGATCAGCTCACAGGGACTGAGCATCAGAAAAAAGTAAGTGTACAGTCAAGACTGTTTGTTTTTACCATTAATCAAAAGACAATTAAGCATCAACAAGCTTGATACTACTATAGCACAGCAAAAAGTATTTTATTCAAAGGAAAGAACTTGCATCTTATTTCATAAAAGCCACTCTCACACACACACACACACACAAAATGCACACAAAATGCATAGTCATCTGCGCTCTATCTAATAACCTGGACTGCAACAGTGGATGAAGTAGATGTCTCATTGAACTTATAGAATTGTTTTTAATCTGGACCCAGGGCAGGGTTTAATTCACTTACCTGATGGATGTCTGTTCCACTTCTCCTGGGCTCAGAAGAGAAATAAGGAGATGGGAGAAAGGCTAGGGACAACTCATAAGCGCTCTTTATTGGCCATTACTACTACGATTGCTTTTCAGCTCTGTGCTTTGCAGCTCTCTCCTGTGGAGCTCATCTCTGCACATATTATGCTCTCTGCCACTCACCACAGCACAAAATACACAGTAAAACAATACAGCACAGGTGTAGTCTGGTTCCTCTCAAGGTTTCTTCCTTTTACCATTCCAGGGAGTTTTTCCTTGCCACCGTTGCCCTCGGCTTGCTCATCAGGGACAAACTGATTCACTACTCTCACATTTTATAATTGTCTTTGATTGTGTACAGCTGCTTTGTGACAATAACCATTGTAAAAAGTGCTATGCAAATAAAATTTAAATGAATTGAATTGAATAGATCCTTACTGATTCTGTTTCCAGGCTTTGCCAGGAATATACAAACTGCTGTTCAACCATTCCCGTATTACAAGTATTATTAGATCTCTGGATCTGTTCTGTGGATCTTCGTACTGTAATTAAAGCAAAGGGTGTTTCACCACAGTACTGACACAAGGAAAGGGGGTGCTCCTTTATCCAATTTTATCCAGTAAATCTATTATATATTTTTTCTGACCTGTTTCTATTATATCTTTCAGTTGTATGTTATAAGTTGCACTGAGTAAATACAGCTGGATAAAATAAAAATTGTGTCCTTCTTCACTTACAGGTGAAAACAACAAAATGTGATTATTTTGAAGGGTGGTGATTCTTTGACTTTATTCCCACTGTACACATGCATGGCAGGACACTCTCTCTACCAGAGAGCCTTCTTCCCTCAGGTAAGTGGACCAATTGTCCACATTGTCTAACAGAAAATGATCAGATCACCTTCTTCCATTGCTCAATGGCCCAGTCCTCATGTTCGTGTGACCACTGCAGTGCACTATATATTCTGGCACCTTTCTATCATAGCTTGAATTACCTTTTTAGCATTTGTTGCTACAGTAACTCTTCTGTGAGACAGACAGATTAGACTTCCCACAAACATCAATAAGCCCTGGCCACCCATGATCCTGTGGCCTTCATTAAACCACATTTGGTAGGTATTAACCACTGCATACTGGGAACACCCCACAGGTCCTGCTGGTTGGTAGCTGCTCTGACCCAATTATCTAGTCATCACAAGTTGCTCAGATCTTGCCCAATTTTCTTGATTCCAACAGAACATACTGTTCATTTTCTGCCTAATATCTCCCATCTCTTGATAGGTTCCCTTGTAAAAAAAAAAAAAAAGATAATCAATGTTTTTAACTTTACCTCTTAGTGTTTTTAATGAGTGGTATATGTACCATCTTTTAATTTGTTTAAGTCATGCACCTCTACAGCAACATTTCTGACTCTAGTGGGAAAGACAGGAGTGTGTACTTCATTAAGCTCAGCAATAATTGAATTTGGGAGCAGGATCTTGATCACATAGTTCTCACAGTTCTTTTCCCAGCATACTACCCTACTTTCTTCTAACACATTCACAAGACAATGACCAACAAGCAACCTTTGCCAGCCAGTCCATTAGTGGCTTCTCAGCAATATCCTGGATCTTGTTTTCATTAAATGGAATAAGCCTTTAGAAGAAGTATCATATGGTAGTGGAGTTAGGAGGACCCATGTGATCTGCGTTCTCAACTTGCCCATTCATAATAATATTAATCCTGGACGCTCCGTGGTTTACTTTCTCTCATTCTCACAGATTACAGGTCAATCAGGCAAACAGGCTGTAATGATGGTGAAATTACAGAATTATTACTTATAATTTATTCATTATTTATACCTTAATTCCTCATAACAGTCTGTTATGATCAATCTGTATCCTGTTAATAAGATGGTCGTATGACAACTAACACGTCACATCAACCTCAATATGGGGCAACTCAATGCTATATGCATATGCATATGCACTGGTTTATATGCATAATATGGATTGCTTGTCACAATACACTTGTCCTGAGAGCTATTCAGCTCGGCAAAATTTGCATACATCTTACAGACCTGCCACCAAAGCCAGCATGGCGAAACACTTTCCATCTTCCAACAACTGCATGGGGCACACCTGCCTTGTTCTATTTGTAATCAGAGGATAATATGTTCAGTCTCCTGGAAGGCATCTGTGTGAAGCTCTTTTACTATGTAGATGCACTCACAAGAAGTGATGGGATCATAACCAAACTGGACAGTGTCATCTGGACAGTCATTGCATCCTCAACAATTCTGCTGTTGGCCCCAAGGCTTTTTTAGGCTTCGATGTCTGTGCAAATGTCCATCACAGGTAGATATGCCAATCTATGTGTATTATGATGTAGCATAAAAGCAAGATACCATAAATTTACAGTTTGTGGTGATGCCGAGTTTCTGTGTATGGCTAGGTGTGGACTGGCTATGGCAAATGTGCTATATGCTATGTCAAACAACAGATATGTATGACAGCAATATTTATTTTCTTTACATTGTAATGTCAACACAAAGGTCAATGACAAAAAATACTACTGGCCATTTGCTGCTGCAAAGGATGGCCCAGCAAGGACAGCCTGAATGGGATTACTGAGGATAGTACCACCTAAAAACCATGAAGATGGCTTTGGACTGCAATTACCAATTACTGCAAGCCTCATAGAGTTTTTCCTTGCTACTGCCAACCCTGGCATTCTCATAGGTATAATTTTAATCCTGAATTTACAGTACTGTGCAAAAGTCTTAGGCACCATATTATCTGTAGTACAAATTTTGTTCTATAAGTTTATGATGTCT
>JAOTRN010014648.1:0-12683 GCA_028566695.1 Bagroides melapterus | reverse complement strand
AGGTTACCCCAAGGTTGCGAGCTGTGTCTGAAGGGGAGATCAGGTCATTGTGTAGGGATATTGAAAGATCCTGACCTTTAAATGTTTTTATACTTTGCTAATGATTTGAGTTGTGCTTGTCTTTTCTTAACCTTTTTTCTTGTGCTTTATATAGAGGGGCCTCTTTATTCAATATCTTTTATATTCAATATCTTTTACAATTTAAGTTTAATGATGTGATTGAAAATCCCCAAGGAAAGGTGATATCTGATGTTTTGTCTAAACATCTTTTTTGAATGCTTTAAGGCATGATTATATTAACTTTTTTTTTTTAGATAGTTTGCCCTAAAGGACAAAAAGGAGAGTGAAGTGGAAAATCTTAAATATACTTAATGCTTCTTATATTATTTTGCAAAAGCTGAACTCACTGCACCGACCTTGAAGATGTGCTTATGTGTGTGTATGGAATGTGTGTATGGGGCAAAACTGCCTCCTTTTCCCTTGGGAAAGATCACTGTTTTTCACTAGGGTGCGATTACTTTCTAGCACACAGGTGGCTCATATATATAAAAGATAAGCTGAAGAAAGAGCAAGGGATTCTCTCCCTTGCATGTTCATCCTGTGTGTATGTTTGTGTGATGGATGCCTTTTGCTGCAGCATCAACACAGACAACCTTTTCTGATTTAGAGATTTTTGTATTTGTAATGATGATCATTTCTGTTTTCAGTGTAAAAGTGGGTGAATCACAGAATTTACTGATAATAATCTTTCTCCATTTGTTTCAGTAAGTAAATGACTGATTAACAATTACTTAACAATGCAATCAATGAATATATATGTGATAACCCTTTGTTTTGTTGTTTCAGGTACATGGATTCAACACTTTGACAGCTTCAATCCAATTGGAGAGCCAGTCATATTACGCTTCATACAAACAACCACCATGAATAAATAAAATATACCCCTTTTGAAAGATTATGTCAGTTTCTCTTGTAAATCCAATAAAATTAAAATAACAGTAACAATATTTTCAAAACAAAATATCACATTCACACCGCCATTAACTTTCAACACTGAAAGTATTCTTTTCTTTATAAAACTCAACGTACAGTTCAGAAACCTGAATCAGAATCAACACTTAAGAGTTTGGTTCAGAGGTTCAAACCAAACATTCAATGGGAATTTATTTTAGTGCAAAGTTGTATCAGGAAAAATCAGGAAACATTAGATATTCCCTTGGAAGAACAACAAAAAAAACACAAGGCAAATACAAGAATTGAAGACTTTTACACCATACTGTGCATATTTATATTTACTGTATATATTTATATTATAAGTGTAATACAAGGCAATAATCTAAAGTGTAGTCAAATAAGGAACTTAACTCACAATTCTCCAATGGTCTATGAGCTAGCAATGGTCTATTTTCACTTATCCCTCTATTCTTTATCTCTTATATCTCCACCTCAGCATAATCTCACGCCAGTGAAGGCTGTTTCTATTCAACACATCTGCTCTGAAACCCTTCAGTCTCTTTCGGTTGTATTTCGACACTTTTCTCTAATAAATCATGCTTTAAACAGAGTTTCTGGAGATTGCTTTGCTCAGCTGTTGCTGTTCTGTCTCTTTTACTCTTTCGTTCTCCCGTTAGAGTGGCAGGTAGGTAGAAATTAATAGAGTTCCATGTTGCCATTAGCTCTTAGACGAGCTCATCACTGTGATGCACACAATGATTGGATAACTTCCTTTTCTCCTTCAATCTTCTTTTAGCTCATTGTTTTTTGTTTTACTACTTTCACTGGTAGCCTGGGTTACCCAGGTTACTTGTATACTGTAGAATATACACTGGTCAGCACTGCTTTTGTGTATTGTCTTTTGTGTATTGTAGTGTGTTGTATTGTCTGTCTGCACTAGTTTGAACAGATGCACTTTATGTGTCTAGAAATAACTTACTTTATGTTCTTAGCTCTGTGTTGTTCAATGTAGCTCTGTTTTTGTTCTATGTAACACCATGGTCCTGGAGAAATGTTGTCTCATTTTACTATATAAGGCAGCAGCTATATATCAGGGATGCCATGAAGGGTTCCACTATAGTTTCTTGAAAGTGGGTGATTAGACAGCAGAATGTAATAGAGCAAACTCACAATGGTAGTCAAACTCTTGATCTCATTCCAACATTCAGATTATATAGTAAAAATGTGGTCATATTTCCACAGTCTGAAGCTATCCCAGACCATATCTCATCTCATTTAAAATGTGTTTTAGACATGATATATGCACTTTGCCATGCTACCATGTGAAAGATCTATTTACGTCTGCTAATGTTAAAATTAACTGCTAATATTTCAAGCAGCATGGAATAAGCTACAATCTCTCCACCCTGAAGCTAACAAAAATATACCAAGATTTTTATTTACAGTGCCATTGTATTGTAGGGAAAAAAAAGCAATTTAACTTTTTTCCTCAAAAAAATTGTGTATTAGATCACTTACATATGTTTTTTCAAACAGATAATACCAGTAACATCCAAACTCTTATCAGCTATCCAACTATAAGGCAATATCAAATGTCCCCATTTATCTCCAAGATCCTAGAAAACCCAGATAAGAGGCACCATCTTAACAAAAATTAAGGATGTGCAAAGGACATTAAAGAGTTGATGCTCACTTCCTCCTATTTAATAGATCAGTAACTATAGATCAGGGCTATTCAAATAGTTTGCCATAGGGGACAGGTCATGAAAAGCAGCCCAAATAAGGGGCTGGAGATATATGGCTTGTATTATGAGTGATGTCAACAACAATATAGGAGCCCATATGTTGTATTTTACCATATTACCATAAGTAACTAAGCTTTTGCACCCTTTGTTCCTACATTTAAACATGCTCAAGTTGTATTTTGAAACTGAACATTAGTGCATAAAAAGAGGTTCAAGTAAGCTTATTTCTATATTCAAATAGGTAAATCAGCAAGCCATATCACACTCATTTAGAATTTAGATAATTTAACTGAGACATAAGTGCACATACAAAAAAGTTTACTGTATGGAAATATCATTGTTTCATGGTATTTATTGTCAAAATATATTATTACTTAGGGTGTGAAGAAATGTACAAAAAAATGATACTAACAAAAGTTTTCAACTGTCATTGTCCTGTAAGTAGTCGCGTCTCACAGGAAGGGGCTGCTCACACCACTTGCCTAACATCATGTAACTCCTGCTCTGTGCTGTGGGTCATGCTGAATGGAACTGACACACATCACTTCATAACTGCAGTGTCTGTTGTCCCACTGAACCTATTCTAGAGAAGTTTTTTCATACTAGGCTACATGAAGGGCTGAAACAAATTACCTTGACCCACCAGTTGAATAGACCATGTGTAAAAGTCGTAGTAATAGTAATAGCAGAAGTAGAAGACCTTGGTGTGGTTATTAACTAGAATCTTGTAGTGGCTCAACCAGCTAAGGCTTTGAGTTGTTGATTGGGGTTCAAGCCCCACCACTTCCAAGCTGCCACTGATGGGGCATTAACCCTCTCTGCCCCAGGGGCACTGTTAGACCCAAAGTTGGGAAATGCAAAGGAAGAATTTCACTGTGCTGTAATACATGGAGCTCAATACACATGAATAAATTGAAAAACAGGAATTAAATAACAGAGCACTTCACATGCAGATATAGCATGAACAGACTCGGTACAACAAAATATAGAATCATATAGAAAAAAATGCGGATAATCATTAACTTCTAAGTCTTAGGGATAACATACTGTACATACCCAATGCAAAATGAGTGCTGTGTCTGGTACCATCTCTATCTCTGCCAATAAACCTACCTCAACTGAAACCAGTCTTTGTGAGTGTGGGTGTCACATCTTCTTAGAGATTTTGTTGCATAGACCCACAGTTAACTTAGTGTGCATTAGTGTGCAAATTCAGAACAACCTACTAATTAGTAGTCATTTAGTCATTTGTTTTGAGATATATGGGACTGCTGCATTAAATCCATAATGAATTCAGAAAATATGCTGATGAATAATGTCTGGTTTCTTCCTCATATCTCAGGGTGTTTTTCCTTCCTTACTAGGGATGAATCTTGAATTTTTTTTTTTTTTTTTGGTAAAGCTGCTTTGCAACAATGGCCATTCCTCGTTCAAACATATTTGACTGAAGAATGAAGAAAAGCCACTGTCTCAATTTCCTGCGTCACAATATTTCAAAACTAAAATCCAAAGTATATTTTAAGGACAACATGGTGATACATACATTGGACTCTGAAATTATTCAGACCTCTTTCACATTTTTAAATTTTTATGTTGCAGCCTGATACTACAATTTTTCAAATTCATTTTTCTCATTAATCTACACTCAGTACCCTATACAAGTCTGTAAATTTAGTTAAAAGAACAAAATGAAATATCAAACTTCATCTCCACAATTGATCTCTGGAGCTCAGTCAGCATCGAGTTCTTACGAAGAACTCTTCGTAAGAACTCGAAGAGTTCTTCTACCATGATTTCTCAGATTGGCTGGGCGACCAGTTATTGGAAGAGTCCTAAATTGTGCCAAATGTATTCCATTTGAGAATTATGGAGGCTGCTGTGCTCTTTAGAATCTTTAGTGCAGCAGTTTTTTTTTGTAGCCTTCCTCAACAATCCTGTCTCTGAGCTCTGCAGGTAGTTCCTCAGTGACCACATGGCTTGGTTTTTGCTCTGATATGTCTTTTAGGCTGTGTGCCTTTCCAAATCATGTCCAATCAAATTTTATTTACCAAAGTTGGACTCAAATCAAGTACGTGTAGAAACATCTCAGCGACGATTATTCAGATTTTTTCCTTTTTAATACATTTTCAGACATATCTAGAATTCTGCTGTCACGTTGTCATTATGGGGTACTAAGTGTAGGTTAATGGGAAAAGTGATTTTTTACAATAGTGGTATCAGGCTGCAACATAACAAAACTGAAAAAAGTGAAGGGGGTCTGAATACTTTCCAAATCCACTGTATATGAATTTTAATGTACAGTCTGTATATGCTTTTACTAAAATTGTACACAAATGCCACATAACAATGGGAGCATATAAAACAAATGACCATGAGAAGAACTGCAAATGACTGAGAACACAGTAACCCTGCACTCAGACAAGTAGCTTCTCTGTTTCATATCCTCAAATGCTAATTGCTTGTTGGCTCACATATACTGTATTTAGTTTCCATTTCACTGCAAGTTGTACATGTTATATAACTGGGTTAATGACAAATAAAAATTTTGAATGTTGAACTATGGCTTCACAGTAAGATCTATATAACATATTTTGACATAATCATAATCAAACTGGTGATCTGTCTGTACTCCTTGTACTGTCTCTGTAGAATCATAGTGAGTGTCACCAACCTCAAATGCAACAGAATCAATATATCCGCTTCCATTGTCTTCTGGTTACTTCCTGCTGGTGTGAGCATGGTGTAACCAGGGAAAATGTTATTTAATAAAAACGTATTTAATTGGAATTAGTACTTACATTCTTACACTTACATTCACAAAATCTGATTTCTTTTTCAGTATTCGATACTAGAGATTTAACACAGAAATTGTAAAAATTGTTAATAATAATAATTCTAATTTAATTTATAATTTTATTTTATTAATTCAACAACTTTAAAAGAGTATTAAAATATCCTAAATCCTGCACACACACTAAAATTTCATGGCACTGATTTACCAATTTTGCAGTGATCAATTTGATACTACTAGGATTATTCATGCTGCATCTTACTGGAAATATAGTGCACTTGTATTAGATTAATGACACAATTTTTTCCTTTGCATGTACACATTCATATAACTGTGTTTTTATACTGCCACAAAATTGTTTCTGGCTTTCATGTTACATTATATTACATTTGACAAAAGAAAAAATTTAGAGAGCAAGTGAGAAACATTCACTCATAAATATTGATGTAACTTTTGTACCCAAGTTGCTAATTTAAATCACCAACTTTGAATATGTCCCTCACTTTTAGATTAATTAAGACATGCGAGAGGATGTCACTGTAAGCTTTGGCTAACTAAGTCTAATTTGGTCAAATCTGTGTTCAACTCGCATTCGATTTGTGCTTGCATACATTCATTCATTGTCCATACCTGCTTATTCCGGGAATACCTGGGTCACAGGGATCAGCTGGGGCCTATCCCAGCTATCTACAGGCAAAGGCAGGGTACACACTGGACATGTCACCAGTCTATCGCAGGGCCACATTCACACTTGCTCCTATGGGCAATTTAGAGACGCCAATCAACCTACTATGCCCCAAGGCACAGGGAGAACATGCAAACTCCACACACACATGGCGGGGGTGGGAATCAAACCCCCAACCCGGGAGGTGTGAGGCAAACGTGTAAACCACCAAGCCACCATGCCCCCTGCTTGCATACAAACGAATTCTAATCAATGAAACAGCTAATGAATGTGGTTAGGGGATTAACCGATAGGCCTTATATAGCCTTGCACAATAGGAGAGGCAGCAATTTAGAATGTGTGAACATGTCACATACACCAAAGCTAACTGAAATAATCATTTTGATCTGAAAACCATTCATGAATAGTATTGTGTTTTGGGGTGAACATATTGGAAGTCATGTTTTGAGTTTTAGCTTTTTAATCTACAGTGTATGTAATCACTCATTTCAAATCACTACTCATGCAATCATTCAGAATCAGTTTGTAAGCTTGTGTGTACTTCAAATGTGGCACTGCTCAGAAGCAGAAAAAAACAAGCATTAACAAGTAACATCATTGGTATCCAGACTGGAGGATGGGTTTGACATAGCAATCCCCAAGAATCAAACACCAGGTTCCTGTATAACTCCATTGTTTAAATACAATGGATCTTTATTGGTTAGGCGACAAGTCAGGTAGGCTAGTCAAAGGTCTCCCATTTCCTATGCAAGTCTTCCATTTCCCTTTTTGTTTGTGTAGTTACAATTGTGGATGATGTTGCCATGGTGAGAAGGTCACTGAAGGGGTCATTAGGTTTATCTATTTGGTGGGTGGGGGGCAGAGCCTTGGATGGACATGGTGGAGCTGGAGAATCAATCAGACTGTAGAGAGAAGTGCTACTTCTGGAGGCTGGTGATGCTCTGTCAACTGGCCATGATCCATTCATTGTAGGTCCACCCATAGGGGAAGCCTGATTAAACATTAAAACAGGAGCGGTATGGAAATATGCAGTAGTTTGTGGTGAGAAGTAGGCAGTGCTAAAGGGATTGTCTGGAGGCACAGGGTTATAATATTTTTGGAGGATGTAGTGGGGGACCTGTGTGAACGGGTTAGGAGAGTGCTGGCCTTGAAATGTAGTAAAAACAGGCTGTGGTGAAAGCGATGGCTCTGAGGGCTCTACTCCTCTACCTAGAGGGTCTAGCAGGCAAAGCAGGTCAGGCCCTGGATCTTTGCTGACTGGTTGAGACTCTGTCAGAGGGGATGTATTGAGTGTCTGTCTTTTTACATTTCCCACCACCTCTTTTTCATTCTGTCTCTGACCCTGCAGCAAAGTCACTGCTGGTGAAAGTACGGCTCCTGGTTTTGTTATTTTTTTCTGTGCTTGTGGACGAGGAATTGATATACTCCTTTCCTCCATAAGTTCTGGGCCAGGGGAAGCTCTGGGAGTGCAGGGCTCCAGTGGTAGTACAGACAATGGCATATTAATGGAGAAATCTTGGCTGGAAAAGGGTACAGTGTCTGGTAACGACTGGTTCCACAATTTGTTGCAAGTGGAGTGTTTCAGGCCCAGAAAAGTCTGAGTATTTTCATCACCACTGAGCTCCAGGTGCTACAGCCACAAAAACACCCAAAACACAAATACATAGTGAACAAACTTTTGAATACAATATTTAAATAAAAATAACGTCATTTAAATATAAGCAAATTTTAAATACAGTACTTTGCAAAAGGTTACAGTAGGTGTGAACAAATGGCAGATAAGTCAGGTAGGCTACTAAGAATGTTTTGAAAAATATATATTTGAATGGTATACTTTTATCAAATTACAAAATGCAAATTGAGCAAAAACAAGAAATATCTCAACTAAATCAATATTATGTGTGACCAGCATCTTGCACACTTTGTACACTTGCACACGGCAAGACTTAGCATAGCAACATGATTCAAGGTAGTTATATATTCAATATCAATGCTGAGAAATACATGAAGATACTTATACACTGTCTGGGAATGCATGAGGAGACAGAAGAAACTGAGGCAGCCTATACCCATAGACGATCTGTGGCTAGTTCTTCAAGATGATTAGAAAAACCTACCTGCCAAATTCCTTCATAAACTGTGTGCTTCATTTGCAGGGGGTGCAAGGGTGGCCACACTAAATACCAATTTGATTTGGATTTCTCTTCTGTTCATTTATTTTCCATTTTGTTACTGTATATGTAGAAAAGATATGTGAATGTTAAGTGAAATGTACATTACATTGTAGAGGGTACCTGGTAACTGAAGTTGCCATCCTGGTCAACTTTCTTGTTGACTGAACTTAGCTCCTCAAGCATGGTTTGTGTGCTGTTTATAGTATGTAAGGCATATGTAGGCATCTCCTCCTGGTTCCCAAACGAATCATCTAAAATGCTCAGCTCAGATAACTTAGAATGTATTTGCCCATCCATAGGTGTGTTACCCTGGAAACACACTTCCCCTTTTTTTTCCACAAGCTCTGTGTCCTTCAGAGATTGATAAGATTGAGACCTAATGTGCATGCGTGCACACACACACACACACACACACACACACACACACACACACAGACACACACAAACAATAAATACACTATTCATTACAACAACCTTTCTTAGGTATTTCTTGCTGGTTTAAAAATATGTTATATTACATCTTCATCTGATATTAGAGTTCTAGTTACTGTTATACTCCAGTAAGGCTACAACAGTCCACTTTGGAATTACAACATGTTCAGTGAAAGTGTAAGCTCAGATGTACGTTCAAAGATGCATGCTCAAAGTTGCAAATTCAAATCTAGAATATATTTATTTTGGATGACCTAATTGATTAAACCTCAATTGAGAAATAGTGCACATCAGGTTTGTTTTGTACCAATTAGGTATCAGTTTTTTAGTCTCCATAAACGCATCATAAACTCTCTCACTGAGAATTTTCTCATCTCTCACTGAGATGAACTCTAGAAATTACAAAGGTTAACTATTGGTAGAGAATGGGGGCAGGCTGTGAGTGCTTCAAAGGCAGATATAAACAATAGACCATTCAAAGGGTTTGGAGAGAAGGAAGTGATCAGGAAAAGCAGGTATGAAGTCATCGTCCTGTGACAGCTCATCACCAGAGGAGTCCTCACACAGAAACACAGTGTAGTGACGTGTAGGGCGCATAAAGCTAGATTCATTGAAAAAAAAAGAGAGAGAGACAGAGACAGACAGATAGACAGACAGTGTGCAGGAACACATGCACACACACAATAAGAAGCTAGTTGTTAGTCGTGAATACATCTGAGTGACCCATAGACACACAGCAACCCAAGAAGGAAACAAAATCAAAAGAAAATGTGACAAATAAAAAAAAAAGTTTGGTTAATTATATATGGTAATTTCTTTGTTCTCATATTACATTAATATGTAAGCTTAAGATTTTACATTAAGGTGAATAACTTGCATGATGACTCCATCATATTTATTACTGAAAGGCTGTTACTAACCAGCACCAATGTCTTCAATGTTCAACTACTCCAGTTGAGATTATGCAAATAAGATGTGTTTTCTTACTGTCCCCAAGGATATCAGACTTTTACTGAGTATAAGTGTACATGATGGAGTTTTTCATTTATATTATATAAATGAAATGGCAAGCATCCATTTTCCACCCCCCCCCCCCCCCAAAAAAAAAAAACCCCAAAAAAAACAAAACCAAAAAACAAAACAAAACAAAAAAACATTGTAAATGTGTCATTTTCTTACTGTTCATGACTGCCCTCAAGTTCCATGTTGCTGCGTGGTCTCTTTGCTGCTAGTGGCCTAGGATGGAAGGACTACACCAAACACACACACACACAAAGTTCCCACAGAGATATCAGCACAAATAGCACAAGATAAATTTTAACATCATACAATTTTAACGTTAGAAAATAGATTAGACATTCAACAGTCTGATAAGTGACCATCAATCCAAAAGAGTGAGTATGAGCTGCAGAAAGGAGACACAATGATATCAAAATAGGTGATTGCATCCATATAACTGTCTGTATTTTGAATAGGACTAAAAGACCACATTCAGGATGAGAATGCTAGATCATTTGCTCATGTATAGTTTAAAAGAGATCTCTAAATAAAAAAAACATCACAGAGAAGTTGTGGAAAATGTTTTGTATATAACATTATGGTGATGGTATACTAATTGTTTAGACTATACCTTTGAGAATTTGGTTCCAGCACTAGTTTTACAGAGTTAGTTGGGTAGACAGATTATCTGGAACTGGTGTGTTTTGTTTTGAACTTAGTTTGAATCCTGTTTGAAACTTCCTTTTAACTTCTAGCCTACAGTTAAATAAACTATGTATTAGTAAATTACAGAGATTTAAAGCAAAAGTGCTGCTTTATAATTTAATGCAGAGGTTAAAATTGCTACAGATGTTGCCTTAAGAATTCACATTTTTCATGTGGCTTCACACAATTCATTGCAAGTGACCACGAAGTACCCTGCAGGCACGAGACTTTAGATTTAAATTTAAATACATTTGTTGTGCTTTACACAATTTCCATCATACTGATCATGAAATAACATACAGTACTATAGCTCAACACACAGCAGTTAGGCAAGATCACACTGCTTGGTCATTTATAGGCTTATAATTTATTGAATTATATATTTAACATAGAATTATAATTCTTTGACAATTAGAATGATTATTTGTTAATGGCGTTTTTTTGCTGATTGTATTTTATTTAAAAAATTTTTTTACATTAATTGTGAATCTGCTTCTGACATGTTAACACTTAAACTTACAGAAAGTGCTCTATAACAATGAACAGAAATGTACAGAAATGAAAAAGATGGATAAAGTGAAAAGACATACTGCACAATGAACTGGGGTGTAGGGTTTATTCCCATGTTTTCAATAAAATACATACAGTATCTCGCAGAACTGAGAACACCCCTCACATTTTTGTAAATTGTTTATTATAACTTTTCATGTGACAACACTGATGAAATGTACACTTTGCTATATAAGTTTATCTGTTGGAAGGGGCCTTACACCCACTGTCTCACACACCCACACACATATTCACACAAACACACACAAACACACAGAATTTCCCCTACAAATACATTATCTTTCTGCATTTAAAATATCATACATTCTTTTGAACACAACTATGGCTGCTTGTCCCAATGTACCGGAAAAGGTGAAATCTACTTGGCTAGATATTCCAACATTTTAGAGAATGAAAATATTCAATACTAGACTTTATCAAATGGTTATACAGCAGGATTTTATTTCAGTGTGGAATGGCGCTTTTAAGGTTATCTGGACAGGGTCAAATCGCAACGCTACTGAGACTGTAACTTTTGATCGAGGTGACTGGGAAAATTTTAAATGGTGTAAAATCATTGACTACATCATTCAGATGGATTTCTTTTCACCAGAGGCCTACAGATGAAAGTGGAGAACACATTTCTTCCACTACTACCAATGCATCTGATAATAAAGAGCACAATCAAGTGAGGTACGACTGTACCAGTTGGTAGAGTTGGGGTACTTGGACTCAAACGTGAGTCCGGACTCGAGTGCAATTATGAATTTGCACTCTGACTTATCACAGACCCAGGCATTTTGGACTTGGGAATTTTGCCGAGTCCAGTCAAGTCTGCATTATGTGTATCATGAAAAAAATTAATAAATAAAGTTAGATACTTCACTTCTCAGCACCACATTGGCAGCAGCATTAATGTTAGACTTACGCAAAATTTAAATCCCCTAATTTAGCGCCACACATTTGCACACAGCAGACAGACCATGTTATCGAAGTCAGAAATTATTTTATTTGCTTACGATAATCACAAGGAATTTATTTGCAAGACATCCAGTAAAATGAAGCACTCTGCAGACTGCAAATTTTGCAAAACAAAAATTACTGATGTGTAACTTCAAACTTCTATCGACATAACAATAACGTCAGCTTAGTAATGCTGGGCGAAATGACAATATGTATATATGTGTATATACAGTATATATACAGTATATATACACATATATATGTGTATATATGTGTATATATACTGTATATACAGTATATATACAGTATATATACATATATATATATATATATTCCCGTGACATATATAGGGTTAGGCTTTGCTACAATGTAAATTAGTGAGTGTACAGATTGTATAACACTGTAAATTTGCTGGTCCCTCACAGTAACTCAATCCACAGCCATTAATGTCTAAACCGCTCTTAACAAAAGTGAATACACCCATAGAATTGGGCCCAGTTAGCCATTTTCCCTCCCCTGGTTGTAAGGACATTAAGCCTGTTCCCTGCCAGCCCACTAGAGGGAGTGCTGGCAGGGGATTGAATCTCTTGGTTGTTCATGTTTTGTGTTTTTTATTTTGAAATCTGTCCTTGTCTTGTCTTGTCTTGCTTCCTAGTCCCACCTGTTCCTTGTTTAGCTTTGTTAGT
>JAOTRN010014598.1:0-12685 GCA_028566695.1 Bagroides melapterus | reverse complement strand
TAGGTTTTTAAAGAAATTGTTCAGATGTAACCCTATTTGTAATCTTTAACATTTTCATAAGTAACAGTAATTTAATTTAATTTAACTGTAAGGAATTACTGTTACATTTATTTTGTAATTAAATTACGTAACGCCGTTACATGTAACTAGTTACTCCCCAACACTGCACATGATAAATAAAACACACCAACGAAACACATGTACATTCATTCACACATATGCACAGGGACCCAGCAAGAAAACGCATGCACACAACCATAAACTCACAATAACCACCAGGGCAACCAAAATCAGTTTACTGACCCCGCCAAAGGTTAGGTAAACATAAATGGACAACAAAACAAGAGATTACATACAATTAAATAGTAACCAACTCAGATAAGACACTCACATAAATGGATAACATAACAAAAGATTACATAAAACCAAATACCAACTCATTTAAGACCCTCAACCCCAACAACTAAGGTAATCAAGAAAAAACAACCATGTGCAGCTTCCAGGTGCAAGGAGGGAGAATTTGTAGAGACTGCCACTCAATCTGGCTTAACAAATAACTACACATCAATCAATTAAACTATTATTTATCATCTGCAAAACCAATATGAGAGGTATTCACAACAAGACCTACCTACTTACCAGAGAGCATGCATTAGTGCAGAACAGTTAAGCTCACATGATCACAACTGCACAAGGAGGGACCTATAGGAAAACAGAGTGCAAATAATCATAATCCTGGTAGCAATATAACACTAAAGAATGCCGTTCTACAGACAAACATACAATGACCTACCTATTCAGCGGAACCACTACACACCTTTGCCTCAAAACCTGGAGCAACTCAACCAGCCATGTGACTTCTCTGGCTCTAGCACACCCGAAGTATCCCAGAAGGATTGTAGGACGGTAGGAATTTTCTTCTTCCAGATAAACATACCTGCCGTAATATACCATAAGCCCTGCCCACTGCCAATAACTGTATATAAATAAAGGAGGCTGGGAAATAAAGTCATAACCTGCTACACAAGGAACACAGTTGTTTGTTTTTTGTGCCATTTGTACTTGTGTAATGTGTCTAATCTATTCTAATTTTTAGAGAAGAATTAGAATGAAGTAATAATAATAATAATAATATTATTATAATTAAATATTAAAACAAAATTTAGAACATAATCAGAGTTAAACTAAAGTGGTAGTTGAGTCTCCTGAGCTTTAGTTATTAGTGGGATATTGGATGTGGTAGCATACTGGTTAAGGTGTTGAATTACAAATTGGAAGGTTGTGAGTTTGAATCCCAAGTTAACCAATCTGTTGTGTGCGTGAGCAAGGCCCTTAATGCTCAGTTGTATAAAAAGATAAAATTGCTCTGGATAAGGACAAATGCTGTAAATGGGAAAAAAAAAGATTTTAGTGCTTTCAGGTCAGCGTATCACTCGCACTAATAGAAGATAAAATTAATCCTAGATTTCTGTTTAATGCTGTAGTTAAATGAACTAGGAATAAAACCAGAAGCATACACATTATCAATATGTAGCAGTGATGACATAAATGGAAATATTATATATAAATATTTAATCTGATCAACCACTGAGTTTCAGTCACTGAGCTTGTACAGATTGCAGACTGTAACATTACAGCTCTCACATCATCCACACTCCGACCAGATGGAGCCATCACCTGAATATTGAACCCATTCATATGTTAAGGTTTGCTTCCTGTTTGTAAGATATTTAAGTCTTCTTTATTGTCTATTTTGCCTCATTGTGTATTGACCTGTTTTCTGTTCACAGTTTTTTGGTATTTAGTTTCTGTTTAGGATGTATTTGTCACTCTGCCTTTTTCTACCTTTCAATTCTTTTTTTCATGTTTGGATTGTCTTCTTGTGATTCCTTTAAACTACTCATATGGATTTTAATACCTCCTACAGTGGATTGATTTCAAAGATTAACACTTGTACAAATCATTTTTACAAACACAAGGACACACACAGTGAGGAATTGATGTAATATATTTATATTTTATTAATATAAAGTGATGAATTGCAATATTAATAAATAATTAATAATTAATAAATAATAAATAAATAAATTAGTTTGTTGCCAAAGTATCACACAACTGTACAAATAAAATAATAACAAAATAATGATGTGAAAAGAACTGCTCAAGCCAAGATGTTTTACAAAGACTTTTTGTCAGTATTTAATATCAGCTAGTGTTGAATCTCTGCCTCCCACTAAACCTCACAGACCATATTATAGCTATTGTTGTTACAGATGTTATCATGAGAAATTCAAAGGTAAAACTAGATGTGGTCTGAGATCTTTTAACATTTTTTGTTCCATTGTAATAGAATCTAAAAACATTCATTAATAAATATTCCTTATTGACTAATAGTTATAGAAAGAGATTTACCATCATATGATTATTATTGTAGTATACATATAACAGCTAAACCTTTAATCCAAAATTAACATGAATCTAAAGGTAACTTAAAAATAACGGTCACACTTTTTATTCACTACTGTAGTAATTTTTTCTTCCTTCACCTTGTGAAACACAACTCCATCTGGTTGTTTACGCCATTTCACTGTGATGTTCTCTGTCCCCAAATTATCCTTTAGTTTCTGGTTGATCTGAAGAACAGAATAAGACTTTTATTACTAAATAATGCATGATAAAGGCTCATCTGTAGAAAATGATACAGAAACTGAATACAACAATCAGGATCTAATACAGTCTGTGTCAGAGTTTGATGAATACTGGGAAATGTAGAATTCATGTGGAGGATGAGACCCACTTGCTCCAAGATGGCCGTCATCACTGCAGGATCATTGATATCCTCATTAGATGGGACCTTCATTCTTAGTATTTGTTGTTTTCCAGTGACATCTAAATGTTGAAACACAGACAATAACACAATTAAAATATCATTCTGAACTCATAGTTTTCCTAAATGCAAAACTGACTAAAACATTAATTCACCTGAGTAACAAAAGAAAGGCATTATGTCTGAACACAGAGCATCAGCAGCCTGACTGTTAGTTATATAACCACAGTTTTCATAGTTCAGGGCATTATCAGGTTTTCCAGTCACCCAGCTGATAGTAGAGAGATTGGTTTGGTCTGTCCACTTCCAGGAGTCTCTGAACAGACCAATCCAAGTCCAGTCAGTGGTCATTCCATTTATAAGCGTGTTTTCAGTTGCATCTCTTGCACTGGCCAAGTCTGTGTGATGCTGTCTACAGTAAGTCTGAGCTCCAACAAATGTCATAAGAGTAGAAATGAAAATGTACCTCTGATTTCCAGTTTTACTGACTGTGAGAATAAAATAAACACATGATAAAATAAGTATTCAGGCAATGTTAATACTTCCAAAAGTAAAAGGTTTACAGATTACAATCATAAAATTCTAAGGAAACTTTTCAACATATCTTACCATCAAAACATATAGTGGGGATCAATTTATCACAGGCCACATCCGCCCAACCCCAGGGAGAAGTCATACCACACTCCTCATGTCCATCCCCATTGTTGGGTTCACCTGATTTCCAAAAGTAAGGTCCTATTGACACATTTCCCATGGACCAGCGCCAGGTGTTGACGGGATTGTAGAGTCCAATCCAAGCATTGGAACTGAATTGTTGTCTCTGTACTTCATTCTGAAATCGGACCAGGTTGTCATTACTGTCAATGATCGCCAGGTCAGCGTGTGTGGCTCTGCAGTAAGCCTGAGCATCACTCCAATTTTTCCCCTGCTGGATCAGATAGTACTGACGAGGGACAGACAGGACAAGAGGAACAAATCCTGTGGATAGATTAAATTAACCCTGTCAGAACGTTTTTTTTTCTTAATGAACTATATGATTAATTATTCCCATAATTTTCCTTACTTAATACTAAAAGTTTACAGCATTTAATATATTTTTTGATGAAGCTATGATTTTAAATCAGCAGACACTAAGCAGCTCACCTAAAACTTACACCTAAACCACAAACAAACAAACACACACACAGACACACACACACTTCTACCTGTAAAAAACAGGAGTATGACCAGATGCTGCTCCATTACTGATGTGTTGTGTATAAACTCACTACAACAAAAGAAATGTGATTAAAATCCCTCAGCAGTTCTGATCACCAGTAAAACTGATCACTGTAAGTACCTCACTACATATGTAAGTACCTCACATCACTATTAACTTCAATTATAAACACAAATCAAGTCAGGGCAGGTGTATATCATTCCTCAAGCAGTGTTGTTCTGAGTTTATTTTAAAATATTTAACTTATGTTTATTTTATACTGTCAGCAGAACCAAGACAGGAGATCTTTCATTATATGAAAAAACTAATCAAAATGTAGATAAATCCTATAAAAGGTCAAAGGCAAAGTCGGATCAAAAAACAGCAGGCACTCAATAGGTCTGAATCAGGTCAACAGAGGCAGAAACAATACAAAATACAGACTGTAGTGAAAACAGAGAACTGGGAACACAAACAAGAGGCTTAGTAACATCACGACCAGAGCATATACCTCTCAAAGAAGACAACACGCACAAGGGTTTAGATACAAAAATCATTAATGAAACTGAAAACAGGTGAGTTTAATCCTGATACACGAGAGAAACAGACAATGTCAAGACAGGGGTATAGACAACACACATGGCTTCATAAACCAAGCATTGGAACTTAAGAAGAAGTGAGCAGGGTAGTGCTGCAAGCTGTTGTACCCACTGTGAGGGGAGATTGGTGACAAATTTGTGATACACGACTTAAGAAGTGAAGTTTTAGACCAAAATATTGTTTTATTTAGTAATCATAATCTTAAATAAATATTTATACATAATTATTGATAAATAAAATGCAATGCCTTAACTGCACAACACAATGCACATTTAACATTTTACTATTTAATTATTACAGTTCAGTATGAATGTACAGTATTATATTTATATTTCTATTTGTATTTACAAATATCACATATATTCAGGACTGGTAAAGGCTTTCTTAATAGTAACATTTTAAAATGGATTACATCATTACCTTTGTAAACATGAGAAATACAACAAACACACTATCATAAATGCTGAAGTGATGAATTATTTATTAAATTAAAGACTGGAAATACATTAGTGAATAAGTAAGTTCATCTTAACTTATCTTAACTGTGTCCTGTGTGAAGTGTCACATGTTCACAGCTCCTAATTTGTGATTATTAAAACTTTTTTTTTATGACTCATGGGGTCAGTCAATGTTTTTCTTTTGTCAGGCTTAAACCCAGCAAGAATGTTCCACTGAACAATGACAGCATTTAAATATTATATAATTTTTTTTTTCATGAGTTACTGACTGTTATATTTCTAAATTCAATGCTAATTGTTTATTGGTAATTGAATGTTTTTTGTTTGTTTGTTTGTTTGTTTTATTAATAATCTGTTTTTAACTTCCCCATCAAGTGGTGGGAAATAACTGAATAACTCTGTAAAATATTAAAACATACCTGAAATGTGAAGGAGGTAAACCATCAGTGTTGTAGCTGAGAAACAGTGTGTCTCAGTGTCTTTCAGATCCGTTCTGTGGTATCTGATGGAACAGTGGGCCTATTTATTCTCTTTTAAGCTTGATGACATATTGCAAACCAGCACCTCTATCTTTCCCTACTTTACAAAACAGATTGGATGGAAATCTGAGGTAGACAGGTCATGACAGATCAAAGGAAGGACTGGAGTTCAAGTTCAAAATAAAGTCACCTTCAAATACTCTTTAGTGTATTGTTAGACTTATACAGCACAAAGATAAGCTCATCATACTGATTTGTAACCATTGATAAAGCCTCATCAGGACTGGTCTGGGAATCTGCTAATCTGACACTACTAATAAAAGAGTACAGTTAAATGATTTATGTCATGAATCTACACTAATCAATCCATCATAATGTCATATAAGGAAGCTAACGACAGATGCAAGTGCAATAAGAGGTGCTTTATTTAAAGAGAAGGCAGAAAAAAACTTGAAAACTGAAAAACAGGAAACAAGCTGAGGTCAAGCAATCTACAAGCCACATAAATATAAATATGAAAACAGTATAACAAAAAAGTTATTTTTAAAAGTTTAAAATAAAGTTATTATTTATTTCGAATGTACAATATAATAATAATAATAATAATAATAATAATAATAATGATAATGATGAAGAGTTTATTGACTGTCATGCAGCGACCATGGAGAGCGTTCCTGAACCTTGTGACTGCCAAAGCCCACCAATGCCTCATGGCCTAGGTCCTCCCAGGCTCCACATTCCAGGTCCACGATTGCACCATGAACCACTGCCCCATGGCCCAGGCCTGCCATTGAACTATGTCCCAGCTCCAGTTCCGCTTTATTAGCCTGCTTTGTTGCTTGTTGTCTTTTATGGCTGTTACTTGTGCATGTGTTCATTGTGTTTATTTCACTATTGTCATTGCCAGTGCTATTGCCATTGCCGTTGGCATCATCTTGATTTACTTGTTTGCTTTCATTAAACCTTCACCTGCATCTGGATCCTCTGCCTCAACTTTGTAAGCAAACTCTACAGCAGGTAAGCAAAATATAAACACATGACAAATCAGAAATAGTACATAGTACTCCTGCAAGCTGCTATTAGCTCTGAGCAGTTCTGCTCATAGTGCTCAACATAAGGGAGAGATTCTTGAAACAGGGAAGAGTGGAAAGAAATCAGTATTCTAAATAGAAATAATACAAAAACCTATTTTCTAAAAACCATTTTGTGTGGGTTTGTTTTTCCTACAAATTTATTTTTTTTTATGTTTCACACAGTTATATGTTGTTGTATATGCATAATTTCTGGTGGCATGTATGCCCAAGCCCTTCTAAATTTCTTACCCTTATCTGGGTGCAAGACAGAAAAGAGTGTTGATGGAGGTCTTCCTTGAATCTTGATATATGGTGGATTGATAATAGAGGCTCAGTTTGAGCATGATGTAAAGTGAGAGGCCCCACTCAGGGCAAGCTCAGGGGTGTAGTGGGTTATGATGAGAGGGAACCACTAGACCTGTGTATAATAATGCTGTTACTGATGCCATGCACTGTAACATCAAATAGCAGTGCTTCCTGTGTTTGAATCATTTGCTGTGAGTTTTGTGCCTGTCTCTGCGTTTAAATTATATAATTTTAATTAATTTATTTTTTGCTTTCGCACTAAATTGTATTATTCTTTGGGAGACACTTTTTGTTTCCTGTCTTCACACAGCTAGCGGAGAAAATGCTCTTCGGTTCATATTAAGATTTCGATCTTACACGTCAAGGCAATTCTTCCTCAGTCATTAGCGTTAATTTTACTTGTGATAACTATGTTAGTTAGCTCTCTGATGGAAAAGATTTCAGCTTTAGAGGTATGCATCCAGAAATACAGAGGATTAAAGATAGTGATAGAGAAAATCTGGATGCCTTAGTCCAGGGCTGCCCAATCTTATCCAGAAAGGGCTGGTGTGGGTGCAGTATAAGGCACAACTAAGTATATTGAAAGCCAAGATCAAATAATTAAACAGTTAGGGTCAGGTGTGGCTTCTGCTTGGTTTGAATGAAAACCTACACCTTTCTGGATAAGATTGGAGATCCCTGCCTTGGCCCCTGGCAGAGTTAGTAAACCCCAACTCCTGCATTAGAGACCTCATTGGCATAGTTGCAAAGCCAAAGATAACGCTAAGGATTGCCAATGGGAGCACCACTCCTATCTGCTTCATATGTCTAACAGGTTTGCTCTCATCAGTGAAGCACCTGTTGGTAAACCTGAAAGAGCTCTTTATAAAGGAGACTCCATCTTAAGGCATGTGTAATTAGGTAGGCCTTTAAGGGGCTCCAGCAACACTGGTTAGGTGATTCCAGGAGCCAGGGTGCCGGACATGGCAGGTAAGCTTCGGGTCATAGGCAAGCATAGGTACTCAAAGGTAGTTTTCCATGTATGAGCTAACGATATAAGCTTCATCAATAAAATGTTACTAACAGTAATATTAAAGAGGTGTATAGTCACTGAACTGATGAATGTCCAGGTGGTGCTCCAGGTGGTGGACTTCATAGATAATTGGAGCACTTTTAAGGCCATGGCTGGCCTGTCCATCCCACTTGGGAAAATGCTGCAATCAGTTCTTGCAATATAGCACATACAATATTATTAGAACAGGTTTAGTCAATGGTTGACAATCCAGATCCAGGGCCAGCTAATCTGACCATCTGTTAGCTGCATTGAGTCATCATCCAAGGTTCACAATATAGAGACTGTCTGTTTCCAAAACTAAACAAAAATCTATAAACACACTTGTTTCAGTAACCTTACATATTAGCATAAAATTAGATCATAATGAATGCACAGCCAGCACCTTAGATCTGAAGCTAAGAATGTTAAATATAAGATCTCTAACATCTAAAGCTCTTATTGTTAATGAAATGATTACTGATTAGACATTTAGTGTTCTATGTTTAACAGAAACATGGTTTAAGCCAAACAAGCTTGTTGCATTAATCAAAGCTTGTTGAAATCCTTATAGTTATATAAATCAGCCAGATCTAACAGGTAGGGGAGGAGGTGTCACTGTTATTCATGATGATAAGCCTAGGCACCATGCAATACTCTAGACAGATGTTCAACTCATTTCAGGTTATTCATTCCAACATATCATATGTAGCCACGAAAAAAATTTACTGTTAATTCCTTTAATTGTTATTTATAGACCTCGGGACCTAGGCCTAATGGAGGTCAAAATCTTGATCTCATTCCAACCTTCGGATTAAATATACAAATCTCAGCCCATTATCTTATCTTGTTTAAAATGCGCCTTGGACATGATATTTGCAATTTGCTACATCAAATTGTTAAACGTACATTTACATCTGGTACTGCAGAGAGGTTTACCAATGACGTCTGACCCCACATAACGTGTCCAGGTGATACACCCTAGATACTGTAGCTCTACTTAAAAGTAAAGTAATTAAAGAAAAAAACAAACTAGCACCCTGGTATATGACCACACAAATTTTAAATCAATCAGCTAGGAAATTAGAACGTAGATGGCATCAAACTGAATTATCAGCATTTCATTTAGCATGGAAGGAAAGCCTTCATAGCTACAAAAAAATCTCTTAGTGCTGCTAGATTAGCGTAGCTCTTCAGCCTAATTGAAGATAACAAAAATAATCCTAAATTATTATTTAAAACTGTAGCTAAATTAACTAGGAATATAAACACTGTTGAAAAGTGCACACCATCTATTTGTAGAGTAATGATATCATGCATTATTTCAAGGGAAAAGTGACAACAGAAAATTCAGAACATTAATTTAATACCAAAAATTTGATAGACAATGCTATAGATAATTTTTCTGTTCTTGATAGCCTGCTTTACTCCCATTCGAGAAACTGACTTAATTTCAATGATTTCTTCATCAAAATCATCAACCTGCATACTGGATGCTCTACCCACATGTTGAATTAAAGATATTACCAGTAGCTACCAAACCCATTCTAAAAATAATAAATTATTCCCTTGTAATGGCTATGTGCTGAAATATTTTAAGCTAGTGTTTCTCAGAACTCTGAGTAAAACAGATGAGCCTGACTCTTTCAGCTATCCAACCAATATCAAACTTACTCTTTATCTCCAAGGTACCTCAAAAGGTTATAGTACAACAGTTTTGTACAACAATCTCTCACTCTCTCTTCTCCTCAGAGGCTAACTCCATTGGATCAAACAGGACTCAGCAGCCCCTCCAGGTCTACAGGGAGGTCCTAGGAGTGGAGACGTGGTCTGCAGGAAGGTCTCAGCTGCCTGTCACTGCGCAGAAAGCAAGAGGGTGCCTACCCTAGGAGGCCCCAAAGACAGGTTTATGGGCTCATGTAAGGCAGACCCTAAGGAATAACGTTGGCTGCTGCCACCACGAGGCCAAGTAATTATGCGCCGGCAAGTCTATATAAGGGCATCTACATCACATCACTAAAGCTTCTTTGTCTTCAGGAAGCGCTCTGTGTATGTTTGTGTCTATTGTCTGTCTTATTGTCTAAGACTAGGGCAAAAGAAGATATATAAACACTAGGGTCTTTTCTTTCTTATCATGATGTGATCGGCTCTCAAACAAAGAGAAAAAAAAAGAAAAAAAGGGGAGCCGATTGCGTGCATTGCGAGCAATTGCTGACCGCATTCCAGGCTGGAGTTCTGCGTCTGTCAAGGCAGTGTGGCAGCTTCATTCATGGCGGTTGCAGTTTCAGTCAGCGGAAATAATGAGAAACGTCTTTGTCCTTTTTCTCGTTCTCTCTGCTGGCTCTAATGTCTCCACTTCGGCTATGGGAGCTCGCTATGCGATTTCTCCCTACCCGAACAGGGAATTATTATCGCATGCATCGAACTTTGAGGAGTCCGATGTGGGCGATGATGAGCGGTTCACCACTGAGTTGCCTTATAATTCAGCCAGTAATGTTCCCGCTCTTGGAAGCAAAAAAAATAAATGAATGAAAAGAAATGCCCGGGGCTTTGTACCCATCTTATGTGGAAAGACCCCGGTTCCTGGCCTTGGGTCCCACTCTAAGGGCGTATCATCGTCGCAGGACTCTTTCAACAGACGTCTCCCTTTTCTGACCAAGCCGAAAGCTATGGCAGCCAGGCATTGAGGTGCTGTGCTTGCCCATATGAGGTCTCTCAGCCTCAGGCTGAACCCAGGAAAATGTTTGCTTTCTCCTTTTCAGAGAACCACCTTTCTGTGGTTTGTTTGGAACTCCACCATGAGGCAGGCATGTCTGTCTCCTGCTCTGGTGGCTTCCATCTCGTCAGCAGCAAAAGCTATTTTGGCTAGGCCAAAGCCTCTCTGTTGCCGAGGCACACACTTTCACTTCCTCCTCCTCTTCACTTTCTGAGCTGGAACAAATCTTGCATTCTACACTTCCTGTTTCTCTCTGGGCTTCGCATAAAAATGAGGTTGGCTTTGTTTCTTGTGCTCCTTACTCAGCTTGTTTGAAACATACCGTTCCTGTTTTTATCAAACAGTATCCTTTGTCTGAGGACAAGGCCAAGGGCATCAACGTTGTTCTCTCCTCCCTCATTGAACAGGGGGTGGTTAATCCAACTTCTAGTCCTTACAACACCCCCGTCATCCCTGTTCCAAAACCAGACGGTACATGGAGCTTTACTCAAGTCCTGTGCCGCATTAATGATCTTGTCATTCCTGTTTCTTCTATAGTACCTGATGTGTCCTCTATTATAACATCTATACCAAGTTCTCATTCACATTTCTCTGTTGTTGATTTGTGTTCAGCCTTTTTCAGTGTTCCTGTAGCTTTAGACATGCAGCCGCTGTTTGCCTTCACGCACCGGGGCTCTCAGTTCATGTGGACCAGGTTGCCGCAGGGGTACATTGACTCCCCGGCTGTGTTTTCTGCGGTAGTACACACCTCACTTAAGGACCTTGAGATGTCACCCAGTTCCACCGTTCTCCAATAAGCAGACGACCTCCTTGTCTCAGCCTCTCATGAACACACCTGTAAGGAGGCTACATGGACATGCATAATCATCTGGCTCTTAAGGGTTTTAAGGTATCACAGCACAAATTGCAACTTGTACAAACTCAGGTTAAATATTTGGGTTTTTTACTATCACAGGGCTCAAAGCATCTGGCGTCTGATCGCGAAACAGTGATAACTAACACTCCACCCCATCGTACCAAACACGCCATGATGGCTTTTTTAGGCCTGGTGAACTTTTGCAGACAATGGATACTTGACTGTTAAACCTACGACAGAATCCTGCGTGCTTCCTTTACACACCCTGACCCTCCGACTAAGCTGCTGACGTGGACTGACGAAATGATGTCCTGTTTTGAAGCCTTACGTCAGGCTCTGTCATGCGCACCAGCGCTGGGACTGCCAGATTATTCTAAACCTTTCCACCTGTATGTCTGTGAGGTACAAGGCACTTGTTCTGCTGTATTGGTGCAGGAGCATGGTGGGGGTCTACGTCCATGTGCCTTCCTGTCTAAAACGTTGTGGCGCGAGGCCTTCCGGCGTGTCTGCGTGCGGTTGCTGTGTGTGTTCTTATGGTCAATGATGTGGAAAAATTGGTTTTGTCACACCCACTGATTTTTCATTCACCTTCAAACACAGCATATGACTGCACAACGTCGTTCTGGCTATGAGACCATCTTGTTAGCTACCCAGAACTTAACTATCAAACCCATTTCGTCTACTGATTGCATCGCTCATGCTTTAGCAAGGCTACTCACTACTCATGATAACATCCAGGATGAACATTCATATGTACTAGATGAAATTATCTATCCATTACTACTGGGTGATCATCTGTTTGTCGATGGCTCTTGTTTCAAACCAACTGACAGTACTTTTAAGTGTGGCTATTCTGTCTGTTCGCATGACACTGTTGTAGAATCAAACGCACTCCCCTTTAACTCTGCACAAGCTGCTGAATTGTTTGCTTTAACTCGCGCATGCATCCTGTCTAACGATCGCTCTGTGACTATTTACACTGACTCACGATATGCATTATCTATCGTCAAGGTCAAGGCACATTCCTCTGGTGATTCGTTTGAAATTAAAGGCAACGCAACGGCGGATAAACACGCTCGTGCTGCTGCGCAATCCCAGAATTACTTTCCTGGTTTGTCTCCCTCTTCTCCAGAACTTCCTAC
>JAOTRN010014208.1:0-12713 GCA_028566695.1 Bagroides melapterus | reverse complement strand
GAGCTGGGCTTTTCATAACACAAGTTTTGTAGAGAATGCCCTCACGTTGTCATAGGCAGCACTGACAAGCTGCCCCTGGCCATGTAACCTGTATATAACGATTAACTGCACGTTTCCTAATTTATATAGCTATTAATTTAAATAACGAATTAAAAAAATCAGATGAATAATTTTACACATTTTAGTTAGGCTATATCCAATTTGGCATTTCAATTAACATAGATGTGTTACATTCTTCATATTAACATATTAGATTGGCCCGCAATAATTTCATAACTGACCCGCAGCGAGGATAATAGATTAACCTTACTCCTCATTGAAAATGTTTTAAAAAGGTCTTTCAAAACAGGTTTATTAATTATAGGCCTCTAATTAAAATTATTAGCACTGCAATGATCAGTGCTGTTCAAAGATTGCTATTCAATAATAGCTAAAAAGCTATTCAAGCACTGAATATTTTGAAAGAAGAAAAAAAATGTTTAGCTAATTTAAAAATGTTTCTTTTCATTTCATTAATTTTTTTCCACCAGCCTATGTTCGGGCCACAAGAGAAATATTAATGGAATACACTAAAACATTTATGAAGTAGAATCGACCTGTCGTCCCTGAGCGAATGTGTGCCGTTAACGGGCAGTCAGATTATTATTTCACTTTCTAGTCTAGTGAATCAACTGAGAATAAGAGGTTCACCGCATAACTCTTGCGCAAAGTTCGCACGTTGATTGATATCCGTTGGCTAGCCTTCCTGGTTTAAAACTAATATTTACAATATTACCACGTATCCAGCCCCAACCCACCCAACTTTGAGCTGGGGATTTGCTCTACTGGACTCCGTCCATTAGTTAGCCTAGTGTCTGCTCACGTTTGGCCAAAAAATAAAATTCTGGCTATGCCACTGATGGTAGCCCATAAGTGATTAAAAAAAATAAATAAAAGCGTGGCAAGACTCAACCAAAAGGTGCATATGCGAACAACATGGGGGCCGCACTAACACTAAACTTTAATGTGAAGTAAGGGGGCACAAAATATCATTCTTGAGTTTGAGACCCCTGATTTAAGTAGTTTCACATTCAATGACTGAAAAAACTCTGTGTTAAAGACATTTTATTTCCTGATGTGTTTGTAGTGCATGCATTACTGTAATAAACAAAACTTATGCACTAAAGAAAACTGTTGAGTTAAACATCCAGGATACTCAGAGAGAAGAGCCAGGCTCTAATAGATCTCAATCCTGACCAATCACAAAACACCTGTGAGCTCATGTAGGCGTGGCTTCATTTATTATTCATATTGTATGGTGAAGCATGATGTCAGTCGGAGGAGCAATTCAGTTTTCAGGTTTAAATTTCTTGTGCTGCTTTTTCGAGATACGAAATCAATTGGAATTACATTATAACTTGTTTAATAATCTGTCAGTATAAGAGATAAAACCTGCCTTATATTTAGCATATTTATATTTCATCATTGAATTCAGCCATGTTTTATGATAAGAGCTCAGTCAGGCTAACTGCAGTAGATTTAAAGATTTGATTCAGATTGGGCATATTAGGTCATCTATCAGGCTGGTTGAAGCTTATGTGCTGTATGTGTGCTGTATTTACTGCTGTGTGTTATTGAACAAAGTAGTCAAGATAATTTTTAAAGATGATGCTTTGTATGGATTTATGCAGGGCTCCAGTCTAACTCTTTTAAAAACCCACCCTAAAAACATAATTTTTTTCTTTCTTTCTTTCTTTCTTTTACATTCCATCAGAAGTTATATTTAAAGATGGAGACTCCTGATCTGGATACAGATAATGTTTCCACACCATCAAACAACTTGTAACCTGCAACATCATTGTGTTCTAATCACTAAATTATTTAGTGACTAAATATAAAATTACTGAACCATTTTTTAAAATTATTATTACATTTTAGCTCCCTTTTATATTGTTTATTATAAAAGTAAGTCTGTATTAAATTAAGAAGTGAGTTAAAACAGTAAAGAGTTTATATAAATGATTAAAGGACTATGTATAATGTTGTACAGTAAACTCCAGAGAAAGAGATCAGAATCACCAGAACACAGCTGTGTCTCCATGAAGAGTGAATGGTCTATGGATACTCCTCTACTCTACACAGGTAACATGTCACTGATAAAGTCACACTTAAAGGGAAATATAACTAAAAAAAAACAAGATGGCAAAATACATACTAAACATTGTTAAGATTCTAAAAATATTTTTGTCATATTTAATGTTGATTATTGGGAAATGTTTTCCTTGTTTGCCTCTTTGAAGTAAATGCCCTTACTTTTGTCATGCTGTTTTGTAATATGTTACAGCCTTATTCAAAAATAGATTAAATTCATTATATGACAACATAATGACAACATGAAAGTAGTTTGTTTGAAATCTTTGCAAATTTATTAAAAATAAAAAAGACGAAATCTATACTCATAATCAAGAACAAACAATTTTACTTTGGAGTTTTTTAATTATTCCTATTCAAAATCACCATATCTGGCAATATAGCTGTGCCAGGAAGCAATATTTAATCCATTATAAAATGGAAATCTTGAAAAGTTAGTTGATAAACCTCACTGAGATCACTTCATAATGACCTAATCTATGTTCATAATAAATATCAGACAATTTTACTGTAGAATTTTTTTTAATTATTCTTATTCAATGTCACCATGTCTGATGATATAATTGTGCCAGAAGTCAAAATTTAATCCATTATAAAATGGAAATCTTAAAATGTTAGTTGATAAAACTCACAATAAAGATTGGTCAATTTTACTGTGGATTTTTTAAATAATTCTTATTCAAAGTTACCATATCTGGCAATATGTGTGCCAGGAAGGACAGTTTAATACAAAATAAAATGAAAATTTTAAAATGTTAGTTAATAAAACTAACTTATATCACTTCATAATACCTACTCTATGTTTACAATAAAGATTAGACAAAGTGGGTTTTAATGTGGGTTTTTTTTTATTATTTGTCTTTAATTATTTGTCGTTACCATATCAACGATATAATTGTGCCAGAAATCAAAATATAATCCATTATATAATGTAAATCTTAAAATGTTAGTTCAGTTCATTTCATAATGACCTAATCTATGCTCACAATAAATATTAAACAATTTTACTGTGGAATTTTTTAATTACTTCTATTCAAATTACCATACTGGACAATGTAGCTCTGCCTGGAAGCAAAATTTAATCCATTATAGAATGAAACTTTCAAAATGTTTGTTGATAAAACTCACTTATTTCACTTAATCATAACCTAATCTATGCTTACAATAAAGATCAGGCAATTTTACTGTGGAAATTTTTAATAATTCCTATTCAAAGTTACCATATAAGGTAATATGTGTGCCAGAAAGGACAATTTAAATTTTAAAATGTCAGTCACTCACTCATAATGATCTGCTCTATGTTTACAATAAAGATTAGACAATGTTACTGTGGTTTTAATTTAACAATTTTACTGACAAAGTTTACTGTTAATTTTAATTATTTATGTTTATAGTTGCCATATCTGACAATATAATTCTGCCAGGAAATTAATTTTAATCCATTATAAAATAAAAATGTAAAAATATTAGTTGAAAAATTCATTTCACTTCATCATGATCTAATCCCTCCTGCAACAACTGTCCATTCAAAAATCTATCAAAATTGGAAATGAATCAGAATGTTAATTACATTGAAACAGACAGTGTTCTATTACTGCTATTAAGTGCTATTACTTTAAATTCCCGTCATAAAATTGTTTGATGTTAAATAGAAGATGGCAGTCATAACATCTTGAAATGTTACTTTGTTAATTGATCAAAATCGGCTTCTGGTTGAATTATACTGACAGATATAAAACATCTGTGATAAAATTGCTTGATCTTTAGTTTAGTTTAGTTGCATAGAGTAGGCCATTCTGAAGTGATCTGAATGAGTTTTATCAACTACTTAAATGTTGGATTAAAATGTCCTTCCTGGACACTTAAATTGTCAGATATGGTAACATTGAATTGGAATAATTAAAAAGTTCTACAGTAAAATTGTCTTTATTGTGGGAATAGTTTAGGTCATTATAAAGTGATCTGAGTGAGCTTTATCAACTAACATTTGAAGATTTCCATTTTATAATGGATTAAGTATTGCTTCCTGGCACACTTATATTGCCAGATAAGGTAAGTTTGAATAGGAATAATTAAAAAAATTCCACAGTATATAATTGTCTGTTATTGTGAACATAGATTAGGTCATTATGAAGTGATCTGAGAGAGTTTTATCAACTAACATTTTGAAATTTAAATTTTCTAATGGATTAAATATTTCTTCCTGGCACACATATTGTCAGATATGTAAACTTTGAATAGAGATTATTAAAAAAACTCCATAGTAAAATTGTCTGATCTTTATTGTGAGCACAGAGAAGGTTAATCTGAAGTGATCTGTGATGGCTTTATCAACTAACATCTGAAGATCTCCATTTTATAATGGATTAAGGATTGCATCCTGGCACACATATTGCCAGATATGGTAAATTTGAATAGAGATTAATAAAAAAAAAAGCTCCACAGTAAAATTGTCTGATCTTTATTTAATAATAATAATATTGTGTATACTTTAGATTAGATTTTAAAAATAACAGTGTAACGAATTTGGCTTATTTTCTTTTCTTGTTCTTTATGTAATTCATTTTTGATGTTTAATAATTATGAAAACTTTAAGCCTTTATTTTCAAAATACTGTGAATTGTTTTATATCCGTTATATCGTTATGTCATATTACAAATAAGATTGTTTTGTTATAATTAATTATAAATTCTGTGGATTAGGAGCTTGCGCTACCGCTTTCAGCGCTTTTACCGCTAAGTATCAAAAGGCTGCGCCCGTAAATTATATGTGCGGCTAGTTTAACTGTGCTTTCAAAAAGAGCAGCTGGCTTAGTGTTTTCCTGGTAAGTGTCCTTGTTTTTTAATATTCAGTCCTGGAAAATGTGCTCTCTTTAGTATGCTAGAGCAATGTTTACCATTAACTCAACAAGTTAACCTAAACATAACACGGTGTATGATAGCTCAGTGAAGATGAAAATAAAACATTAAACTTGTTTCAATAACAACTCGCTAATGTCGTATGACTAGAGCCAACTCCAGGCGATTCACTCCATATGTTCAGTTAAAATACTTTTTAAACATGAGAACAAAACCGTTTTGGATGTTCATGCTAAAACAAAACAAAACAAAACAAAACAAAAAAATACCAAAGGGTCGCATTTAAATCACAGGCAAACTAAAGCAATTCCATCATTCATGATTTGGAAAAATCATGACAGCTTAAAAACTACATATAATTGTGTGTGTGTGTGTGTGTGTGTGTGTGTTTGTGTGTGACATGGCCACAGCTGTTCACTGAGTGTGGGAACAAGGTCAGTACAAAAATATGCAGTGACTAATATTACAGCTGTGTTGTTTTGAAGCAGAAGTAAGAGCGAGGCCTTAGTTGAGAATGTGTTGGCACCGTTTATTCAAGAGGGATTAGCAGCAGAGCTTCATAAGTCATATTACTTTGCAGTTTCGTTACTGTCTGTTGTAATAGTGAAGTCTGAGCTTCAAGTCAGATTGAACTTTAAATTGTAATGCACAGAGTTCAAGACATTCAGATACAAACACATAATTAGTAAGAGAAGGCTTATTATTTGTAATGTTTCTTATAAGTTGATAGGGGCACATAAAGTGAAAGCAAGCAGACGCAAAGCACATACCAGAATAAAAAAAATTCAGACAGACGTTTAATCTAATTCTCTTCTATTGGTCTAATGGACGTGTCTCTTTGCTCGTTGGTAAAGTTGTTGTCAGGAAGTCCAGGTTGTGTCCAGGTTTTTGACAGACGTAGTCTATGTTTTCTGTCAGACATAGTTGTCCATCCTAGTACAACATTTAAAACAGGTATTCATCGGGTATGTATTATACAGACATTTCAGTTTACTCTCTTCAAATTCTCATGAAGAAAACATTCAGAATGTGTGGGTAAAATCAGTGTGGAACATATTTCTTTATATTTTGCTCTCTGTAAGTATAGAAAAGGTAGTAAACAGGTGTTGAGTCAGGAGAATCTAAACCTGAATTTGTGATGTTTAGGGAAATCGAACAAATTCAACATGTCAAAAATTTAATCAGTTTCAAATTGACATGAATACCTGAAAAAACTACTATTGAGAAATTCTAATTAAATCCAGATACCCATAACCAGTAACAGAAGTGACAAAACTAATATAAACATGGTAAAAGATTCATTATTTAAAGATTTAACTTAAAAAGAGCAGCAAATGTTTTTTTTTTGGCAGCATAGATTCCTATAAAGGTAACACTGCTAGTATATAAAGGCTAATACTTTACTGTTTCTGATTATTTTTACATTGTTTACAGTTGTTTTAACTGCTTGAACCATGGTCGTGGTGGAGGCAGTAACATTGGCTGCTTACCTTGTACATCTGCATGTTCCACTTCTATGTGCCCAATTAATATGTTGACTGGCCTCCTGTTGTACAAGATACGAGTGTAGACAATCACACAGTCCTTTGTAGAAATGTCTGTTTTCTCCATCAATCATAAATGACATGTACATGGAATTTGCTATTTCAACAGATGTCTTGTGTTTCAACCAGTCATCAATGACCTGGGCACATGCAGTGTCATTGCTGTATCTGGGGTTTATATTTAACCAATTCTTTTTTCATAAGTGTTATCTGTAATTTATACTTAGTGAAAGGCAGCTCTTCTTTGGCTGTGATAAGCAATGTTTATAAAATGTTCTAATAATCCCTGACTCCTCATTGTTTCGGTTAGCAGCTGCCTGACCTTGAAATGTTGCTGGGAGGAGGTTAAACACTGGGGGTCACACACCTTTCACGTCATAAGATGTGTTTCTTGGAGACGTTGTGGTTTTTTGTTTTTTTTTTGTATAGGTGCGTGTCATGAAACATGGAAAATGTACACAGTTATTCAACATGTGCAAGCTTAGAATTAAATTGATGCACCAAGGGAACAACACTCTTTTTGTCTCTTCCTTTATTGTTTCACAGTTCAAAGGTACACAGTGCTAACTGCCTGTGTATCCTTAGTTGCTGACCCAGATAGCCCCTAGGTCTCAGGTCGGTAACATTTGCAGTAAATGCAGTGCATCACATTAGCTGATGTGTCACACCTCAGCCATAGGAACTGGGACAGCCATTCATTTCGAAATACATACTGTATGTCTTGCATTTTTTTATGTTTGGTTGGCTCTGAGTCTGATGACAACTCCTCTGCTGGGTCAGTGTTTGTATCTGTTACTTTATCAGGGACCGGGGAGACAGCAAAAAACTTTCTACATGCTTACTTCTCTTCATCCTTGTTTCTCTTAGCACTATGTTTGATTTGTCACTTCAGGCTGCATAGCTTTAGAACATGGAACACAGGAATCACAGGATCAGAACAAATCAGAGGGGAGAACCTGCCCTTTTTTCCTTTGATTGGTTCTGGTTCGGAGCCCTGATATAATGATTTTACTTTAAACTACAGATGTAATATAGATTTTGTTGTTTAAATTAGAGCATTTATCAGACTGATTGAAACTCATGTGCTGTATGTGTGAGACAGTTCTATATCTACTTCTGTGTATTATTGAACAAATTACTGAGAAAACTTATATAGTTGATGTGTTGTATAGACTGAAGCAGAGCTCCAGACAAACTCTTGAAAAACAAAAACAGAAATATGTTTGCAGCTGAATTCAAAATACACTGTGTGTGTGTGTGCACGCAGACCAGTTTGGCTCCAGATTCATTGTGACTCTGATCAGGATAAAGAAGTCACTGAATATAAATGAATGATTTGGTGATGAGAATGTGAAAGGTCAGTCTCTGTGTGTAGATGATCACTCAATACTGTAAATGTCACAACTCCAGCTCAGAGGCAGAGACTCACTCCAAGAGGAATTTATTGTTATTTTTCCTGCAAAATATTTGAAAGTAATATCAGTAAACAACAATCGTTATTGTAGGCATGTGAACTGCTCACAGAGAGACTCTTTAACTCACACAAGACTTCACGTGAACGTGAGGTTTCATCCACTGTTGAACAACAGAATTACAGTTATCATCAACTCCAGTTACAACACTTATTCACTGAATAATACAGGGTGCACACTGAGTTCATACATTTTAACTTTTCAACAATTCTAGTGCAATAAACAACTTACTCATTGTGTTACATAAACACAGAATTATTTTATTAAACATTTTTTTTTATTATTAACATTTTATAAGAATAAAGATATTAAAATTAATGTGATAATTTAACTGCACATTTGTTTGTGTTTTCTAGGAGTGTGATCATTCCATCAGAAGAGATCAGACTCTTCAGGACTCAGCTGTGTGTTTGTGTAAACGTTACTAATATTTAAAGATGGCGACTCCTGATCTGGACACGGATAATGTTTCACCACCATCAAACAACTGGTAAACTACAACATCACCGTGTTCATGAAATATTCAGATCTAAATTATTTAGTGAGAACATATAAAAAGGAATAATTTACCCCAAAAAGCGTTTATATAACTGACTAAAGGACTGTGTATAATGTTGTACAGTAAACTCCAGAGAAAGAGATCAGAATCACCAGAACACAGCTGTATCTCCATGAAGAGTGATCAATCTATGAATCCTCCTCTGAAGTTTATAGATGGAGACTCATCACTTCTACACAGGTAAAATCTCCTCACTGTAACTGTCACTGATAAAGTCACACTTTCCGAAAGCGAGGTTAAACTAGGCGCACTTGAAATGTAAGGGTGCGGCTTTTAGGAACTTAGCGGGAATAGTGTTGACAGCGTGGAGCGCGCGTCCGCGAGGTCCTAATGCACAGCAAAAGTACATAATACAAAATGATGGTAAAGAAAATGTATACTTAACAAAACAAGGCAAAGTATAAAATCTAAACTTCTTTTTTAATAACCATTCACACTTTAAATTTCAATTACTTAATTTATATGAATTGTATTAATTACAAAGATATTCCTCTTGAAAGTCACTATGTATGACTATAAAATTGTGCAAGGAGGAACATTTTAATCCATCATAATCTAAATTCATTGAAATGTTAGTTCATAAAACTCGGATCAATTCACAATTACCTAATACCTGCTCAGAACAAAGATCAGACAATTTTACCATGGAGTTTTTGAATTATTCCTATTCAGTTACCATATCTGGCAATATTATTGTGCACGGAAGCAATATTCAATCCAACATAAAATGGAAATCTTAAAATGTTAGTTGATGAATCCATCTCAGATCACTTTAGAATCACCTATTCTATGCTCACAACAAAGATCGGACAATTTTACTGTGGAGTTTTTTAATAATCTTTATCCAAAGTTACCATATCTGGATCAGACCTACTGTGTGCTGACAATGAAGATGGTTTTATCAACTAACAATTTAATATTTCCCTTTTATGTTGGATTGAATATTGCTTCCTTGCACAATAATATTGCCAGATATGGTAATTTTGAATAATGATTATTCAAAAACTCCACAGTAAAATTGTCCGATCTTTGTTGTGAGCATAGAGTGAGTCATTCTGAAGTGATCTGAGATGGATTCATCAACCAACATTTTAAGATTTCCCTTTTATGTTGGATTGAATATTGCTTCCTTGCACACTAATATTGCCAGATATGGTAACTTTGAATAAAGATTATTAAAAAACTCCACAGTAAAATTCTCTGATCTTTGTTCTGAGCACAGATTAAGTCATTATGAAATGATCTGAGATGGTTTTATCAACTAGCATTTTGAAATCATTTTATGTTGGATTAAACTGTCCTTCCTGGCACACTTATATTGCCAGATATGGTAACTTGAAGTTATCTGAAACTGTTTATGAACTAACAATTGCTGTATATTTTAGAATGGATTTTTAAAAATCACAGTGAACGGATTTGCCTTATTTTCTTTTTCTTTGCGTAACCAATTTTTAATGTATAATAATTGTTTATACATATTACAAATAACATCGTTTTGCTATAATTATTTATAAGTTCTGTGCATTAGGAGCTCGAGGACGGTCCCTCTCCGCTTTCAGCGCTTTTACCGCTAAGTATCTAAAGGCTGCGCCCAAAAATTTTAAGTGCGGCTAGTTTAACCTCGCTTTCGGGAAGAGTGGCTGGCTTAACCGCAGTCTCAGGCCGCACCACCTAAATAAACATGAAAAACATAAAAGATTTAAAAGTCAGTAATATACTTCCCTTTGAAACCACAGTAAGCTTCTTACCTCCTAGATGAAGTTCGTATACAACAGAAGACTTTATATGAACTGTGCTCGCCACGCCACTCAACCACTCTCCAAATAGCAAACACACCTTTAGTCTACAACTTACAAATCATAAAGGGCACAAATAAAAGGTGGTCAACTCACCCAAAGCCAGCAAATGGGGATGAACAAGGAAGGGATTACTGACCAGAGTATAAAAAATTCACTCAGTGCCTAAACGGGCACCTTTTTAAAAAGCGCCGAAGCGCTCCAATTAATGCGCCTCACAGGTGTATGCAATAAGGTTACGTAGCACCGTCAGTGGGTGTGCCTTACCAAACTAAACCCGTTACACATACAACAACTCATCTTTATAAATTATCTCAAGTAGCTTGTTCACTAACACATGGAAGATACATTACTGTCTCACATATACAGCCCATGAGCTTCAACCAGTCTGATAAATGCCCAAACCTGACTAATCTTAATCAAATCTGTTTTAAACTAAAATCTATAAAAACTGAAAAGAACTGTTTGAAAAAGGAAGAGCTTGTCTCATGAGTTTCTACTGCAGTTGGATTGACTGAGTTCTTATTTTAAAACATGGCTGAATTCAGTAATGAAAGATAAATCTTCTGACAATAACGTAGGTTATAAGTCTTTCAATAAGTCAGGTAAGAATCTATCAGAATATTTTCTCTTATTCTGACAGATCATTAAACAAGTTATAATGTTATTGAAATTGATTTTCTATCTAGAAAAAGCAGCGCAAGTAACTTAAAACACCGATGATCTGCTCCTCTGATTGACATCATGCTTCACCATTCAATATGAATAATAAATGAAGCCCCACCTCCACAAACTCACCGGTGTGTTGTGATTGACCAGATTGACTTTATTAGAGCCTGGCTCTTCTTTAAACCACTCTGTTAGTTTTGTCACTGCCGTAAAGCTATCCGCCTTTTATTTTGTAAACAATATTTTCTTTTGTTCAAGATCAAACTGATAGCACTGTGTTCTTTAGTGTGCCTAAGAGTCACTGAAAGTGAAACTGCTTAAATTCTTGAGAGTTTGAATTTCACTTTTCCGTCACAAATATACACACATACACACACACACTACTGCTTCATACTGCAACAGAGAGAAATGTAACAACATACATTTTATAAACAAATTGTGTTTGTTCCACACTGACAAAACTATATTCTCTAAACATTCTGGATATTTAATTTATGTGAAATTGAAGAGAGAATTGATTGATTTTTTTTAGATACACAAGTTTTCTTTATATCGACTAATGAGGGTAAAAGAGTTTGGCAACAAAAGTTTTTTTTAAAGAAACGGATAGACACGCACTTTTACATAAGAGCAGTTTCCATCCGAAACACACCTTTAGGGGAATTGTTAAATCGCAACTGATCCGATTCCATAGGAATTGCAGCTTCTCGGAGGATGTGGAGGAGGCCACCCGAATTCTTTTTAAAGCACTTAGATCTAGAGGTTACGCCGGTCGTTTCATTCTTTACTGCCCGTAAACCTAATTCCGCGTCAATGTTCATGTATACTGTAGAGACGTAATGTCAATAGTGAATAAAAGGGCCATTTCAGATACCGTTAGTTTTTTTTTTTATTTTATTCACAAAGTCATATGTGTCCCTAATATAGGTGGAGTGTTTCTGCGATATTGGGTTAATATAATAGTCAATGTACTCGGCCAACTGATACGATTCAGAACCACAATTACTGATAATTGGTCGGCCGCACAGAACTCTAAAGGGTATATCGACCACTTCTCATGAATTTTATGAATTTTTGGAAGTAAATAGTCTGGCTAGAGGAGCATCCGAACCACTAAGGTAAGCAAATTGTTTGGACGTGATATATTTTAAATTTTGAAGATTTGTTAATATTTCCCGGATCCTGTTTCCTCTTTATAAATGGGCTGTTGTAGAGGTGCGTAATGGTGTACATTATTTAACTGTTTATTAGCCTTGAATAAGTAATGTGCCTTGTCCATAATGACCACCTGTGATCCCTTATCCGTCGGTTTTATTATTATGTTTGTGTTCTGTGGCAGCTTTTTAATTGCTATGAATTGTTCACAGGTCAAATTGGATTTGTTATTCTTTATATTATGGACGCGTGACAGAAAACAGGTATCTTCCTGTATCAGGGTTCGGATGCTCCCCGAAACAGACTCTAAAAACCGCTGGGTCACTATTGTACAGAACATGCGCCGGGTTGGTTTGACCCAAGTGCTGGGTTTTGCCATTTAACCCAGAATACTGTGTTGTTTATTTGACCCAACTAGTGGGTAAAATTAACACTCTTCTGGATTAAGTGTTACTTGACCTGCTTTCCCTAAAGCTTAGTCGACCTGCAGTTGCCACGGAGATAAGTTGATGCTATTCAGGCGCCTGGAG
>JAOTRN010014095.1:0-12721 GCA_028566695.1 Bagroides melapterus | reverse complement strand
GTGTGTGTGTGTGTGTGTGTGTGTGTGTCTCTTCATGTCTTGGTCATGAACACTTGATGTACTCTTCAATCAAGGACACTTTAAAATCAGTGTGTGAAAGGCGCTGTGTAATGAGCTGTGTTTTGTGTTTTTTTTTGTTTTTTTTTCTTTTCTTTTCTGTCACTTCTCGTCTCATGTCCTTTCTTCTCATCTCTCGTTTCATCTGTCCTTTATCTTTCCGTGTTTTACGTTGAAGCAGTTTAACCTCCACAATAAAACTCCAGATGAGCCAATCAGCAGGTGAGACTGGGATGACTGACAGCTGTGCAGGTGTTTAGAACTCGACTATTATAACTCAGACATCCTGGAAGCCCCGCCCACTTCCCCATCTCCCTCTGACCTTACCTGGTGTGTTCACCTGTCTGTCTCAGGATTGAGTTTAGTGTAAAATCCAACAAGTCCATCGTGATAAGAGATTACAACGTTTCATTTTAATAATAATTAAATCTAGCTATCATTTCTTCACACTGACTCTCTCTTTCTTCATCCCTCTATTCTATTCGTCCTTTTCCTGTCTGTTGTCTTTCACATGATCCTTTTAAACGTTTGTTTTATTTTTAAACTTTTTTCCTTTGTTTTTTTCCCCCTGATCTTTTTTCTTTTCCTCCCCCTTTCTTCTTTCATTTTTCTCTTCCTTTCCAGACAACTGGACAATCTTTTTCTTTCTTTCTCTATTCCTCTGATGAATCTTTCCTCAGGTCTTTCCACTATAGGTTTTGTCCATGTAGCATTTCTCTCATCTTCTCTGCACCATCTGTCTATCACTTTTCCGTCCTTTTTTCTTCTTTTGCCAGTGTGTAATTAACCAGTGAATGAAGTCTGATCTCTCTCTCTCTCTCTCTCTCTCTCTCTCTCTCTCTCTGTAGGTGGAGATTACAGTGTTTGGTGTTTTCCCATGAGGCTGTGTGTGTGTGAGTGAGAGTGTGTTGTACATTGCGTCTCGTCCCTCTGCTTTATATTTATGCTTTTTAACGTCTTGATCCAGAGGTAACGTTTTAACCCCTCGTAGCCGTGACACTTTTTCATCTTTCACCTTTTTTCCTTCACGTTTCTCTCACGTTCTGCTGTTGACTTTTAAAACAGACATTTTTAATTCTTTTCCTTTCCTGCATCCACGTGGACAGTTTTACAGCAGAGGGACTTTTTGGCTGTCAGGTTTTCATGCCTTGCTGTGATTATTTTTATTTTTTATTTTTGCTTGTGTGCAGTGTTTTTTTTTTTTTTTTTTTTTTTTATATAAATATCTCCTAACGTCTACTCTGTAAATAAATCTTCGTAATTGGTCAAAAAGGGTGGAGCTTATAGCAAACACCAGGGGAGGGTGGGGCTTATAGGAAAAAGTGCAGAAGAGGGTGGAGCTTGGTGTAATCTTGATCAGGAGTTCGCAGATTGTGTTAGAGTTTTGATGTTTTGTTATTTCTTTACAGAACGCTGTGTAATTGTTTAGCTAAGATACAGTTAGCTTAGCTAGCCCATTTACAGATTCTTACGGGATTAGCTAAGCTAGTTTGATCTTAAGTAGCTAGCTAGCATTATAGAATATAATGCCATAGCGTTATTAACAGTGACACGCTTCGTCTCTCCAGCAGTAGCTATGTAGTTGAAGTAGATGGCTGTGTTTGCTTGTAAGCTAACTTTGGGCTAGTTACTAAGCAGCGGAATCAAACCTTTCAAGATTCAAAAACTACTTTTAATGGTTTTTAACAGTTTAGCAGTATTAGCTGTGCTAGTCTAGTTTAGTACCTAAACTGAGTGCTACGCTAATCTGTTTCACTTCGCTAACATTAGCATTACACCACTAGCAGTAGCTGTGTTGGCTTACTAGCATGCTAGTAAGGACTAGCATTAGCATGCTGGCATTGTAGAAAAATACAGGCTTTGGTTATGTTTTGTAATAGCTTAGCAGTATGTTAGCAAACACAGTGCCGAGAGAACGTTAGCTATTAGCTTCTGGTGTTATGTCACACTGATGAGGTTCTGATCACAAAAAAAAAGCTCCGCCCATTTTGGACCAGAGACACCTGTAATTGTGTGTGTGTGTGTGTGTGTAATCAGAGCTGAATGTTGATCTTAAGTTCAGTCTCCATGGTAACAAGAGGCTGCTTCAGATGGAACGACTCTGCTGTTGAAGTGTGTGTGTGTGTGTGTTCACGTGCGCGCGTGTGTGCACTCTCCCAGAAGCCTCGGCTAGCCGCCATCTCGCACACTCACCTCTGAGGATCTGTTTTAAAGTTTTAACAAACACGCCTGTGTTGAGTAATTCATAATGATAATGATGATGATGATGATGATGAAGACTCACCCACTCTGTCTGTCTGTTTCTCTCTCTCTCTCTCTCTCTCTCTCTCTCTCTCTCTCTGTGGGAACATTTGTACACTCATGTCCCTTATTTTGCTAATAAAAAACATTTGCAATCCACATTGTCCTCTATTGTCCATTGTTTGCTCTTCCAATGGGAGGGGCCTAATATGCTAATGAGCAGATTTGATTGATGGCCCTCTGTTTGAGACTCTCAGTTATTGATGCTGTGTTGTGTTAAATGTGACACATCTACAGCGCCGCCCTGTTGGCGAAGTGAATTTCTTGATTTGAGGTTCAGGTGAACTGATCAGAACGTCACGTGTCATGAACGTCACGTGATTGATCAGAACGTCACGTGATTGGTCTGTAATGTTCTAACATGCTAAACATCAGCCAATAGCGTTTGAGATGTACCACAACCCTGCCAGGCCAACACACACCTGATGAAAGCCTGTGAGGTATCGATCTGACACCGTACAGCCCCAAGCCTATGAAAATCACATGACCACCAGCTCACACAAACTCCGCCCCCTTCTAAATGACTAAAGCTGCACAATTTTCTAGTTTCTAATAGGAAAAGAATGTTTGGAGATTGAACACTCTGGAGAACATAAAGCAAGATGCCAACATGGGTGGGGCTTGTTTTGGGTCCGAAGTGGGCGTGGCCTAAAGCAAGACATGTTTGTGTTTTAATAAGATGATTAAAGGTCATAACAGTAATGTCCAGCATGATAAATGACTCGATGTGAACTTTGACCTCTCCGTCTCCACGGAAACGCTCCGTAAGTGTTAAATCTGATCGGTGCTGCTTTATTTATTTCTGTCTCTGTGTGTGCGTTTGTATGAATCAGACATGTGGGATTTGTCCGAATCCTGACAGACGAGAGGAAGAAGGAGTTAAAGACAGGATGGAGCTCTAATTATAGATGAGGAAGAAGAGAGGAGAGGAGAGGAGAGGAGACCGATGGAGTGGAAGAAACACAAGCAGTGACGCTGATGCAGAACAATAGGGTTATTACTGCTCTGTGTGTGTGTGTGTGTGTGTGTGTGTGTGTGTGTGTGTGTGTGTGTTACCGTTGGCAGACACACAGATAGACAGTCTTATCAGTGTTGTGCCACTGCTGTATGTGATGCTGCTGACTTCTGTTTATCATAAAACACACACCAGGCTGCCAGACGCTGCTCTTCATTTATTTAACTCTATCTCTCTATCTCTCGCTCTCTCTCACTCACACACACACACACACACACACACACATGGTTGAGAGTAGACATGTGACTTCCTAGCATCTTCTGCCAATAAATTTTTCAGGCCACTTCACTCCACTCCACTCCACATGAGTGTCTGTAGCATGTAGCTAACAGCTAGCTGCTGTGAGACTGAATCTCTAGAGTGTAACCATGGAGACGGGGTACTGACTAGCGTTAGCCTCTCCACTGTGCCTTAGTCACTAGCATTAGTTAGTGTGTTTAAGTTCATCACATAGAGCAGAAACACATGGAGAGTTAACTCATTTGTCTGTCTCTCTGTCTCTCACTCACTCGCTCACTCTCACTCGTCTGTCTTTTCATTTTCTTTCACAGTTTTTAGTCTCACTATAGCAATGTCTTACTCAAAAACTCTGCCTCTGTCTCTCTTTCACACTCTTTCTTTCTCCTTCACTCTTGGCTAGTATTGACTGGCTGCATCTGTGTCACTCACTCGTCTGTTTCTTTCTCTCTCTCTCTCTCTCTCTCTCTCTCTCTCTGTCCATCTGTCTCACTCTCTCCTTTCTGTCTGTCTATCTCTAATGTAAATTTTAAAGACAGTCTGGCATCCTGGCATTCTTGTCTCTTTCCATCAACATCTCTCTCTCTCTCTCTCTCTCTCTCTCTCTCTCTCTCCCCCCCCCCCCCCACAATCTCCGGTGTGATGTCATTGTCCCTGAGCTCCATGGTAACAGTGTGATGTCGTGTCGCTCAGTTGCCCGAGCTCCAGTGTGTTATTAATAGCAACTAGTATTCGGACAATAGATTACACACTCTCTCAAACACACACTCATTTATGATGTAGAAAGCCATCTGTTCATTCAGATCTAAAAACTATAATAGTTTTCATTTGCCCTAAATTATTCCCAATTATTTGTGTTTAATTAATAACTATATTAAAAAGTAAAACAAATTACTATTCAAGCAACAGAACTGAGTGTGTGTGTGTGTGAGAGAGAGAGAGAGAGAGAGAGAGACAGCAGTATGTGTGTGTGAGTCAGGAGAGCAGTGTGTGAGAACTGTGTGTGTGTGTGTGTGTGTGTGTGAGAGAGAGAGAGAGAGATGGATGTGAAAACTGTGTGTGTGTGAATAAATGCAGCCTCTTACAGGTGAGCCCTTACTTCATCGATAATAGTTGTGTGTGTGTGTGTGTGTGTGTGTGTGTGTGTGTGTGTGAGATCCTTTGTCTTCCCTCTCATTAACACACTCTGTAATAGTGTGTGTCCTTTGGCGTATCTGAGTAATGTCGGACACTCCAGAGAGAAATCAAGGTAATGAGCTCCACATGGACAAGTGCACAAGAATAGCAGCATTAATAGGTCGACATGTCCATCTACGTCCATTAACACACGTGTTTGTGTGTGTGTGTGTGTGTGTGTGTGCGTCTGTATTGTCAATTTTACACTCACACTGAAAACACCATAAAGAAGCTCAGGACAGACTCTTTAACCTCCACTACAAAAAGAAGTCTTTTTTTTATCATAAATGGTTTGAAAGCCTCACGTGACCACGTGAATCCCGGAGACAACGTCAGAACATCACTAACATTTAGACACATGTACTGAACATTAGAGAAGGTGGAATGTGGTAAAGCTCATAAAGCAATAGCAACAAACATATTATTACATTTAATGAGTGTCAATTTACTGGATTAGCCTTTCACTTATTAGCTTAGCTTTCACGCGCTAGCTGTAACTTCATTCTGCTTTATGCTAGCATCTGAGTGTATTCATTAGCATTAAGGTGTTATATTTTAATACCGATTATATAAATAATACTGTAATCATTGATATGATGACGTTTTCTGTAAGAGACTTTATTTTACGTTTCTGGGAGTGTCCGTGGTTTTTACCTTGTAGGAAATTTAGGAAAGTAACATGACAATTAATATGTTTACAGTATGCGTATAATGTCAAGAAGTAATTCTATTCAAACATTAAATGTGACTATAAACAGATGAAATGTCTGAAATGTTGTAATTGTTGGTTAATTTCTGTGCTATAAGATTTAAGAAGAATAACATGAACCTGGACCATGTTTTTAATTAAATATGTTTGAATAATTATTATAGTTTATGATGTGGTTATTTCTCACCACTACAGTGAACTTCTCTCACAAAAGCACCATCGTTTTCCATTTGTTTGACTTCCTGGTTTTCCCACATTTCCTGGATCCTGTTTTCCTCCTGATCCTAATCTGTCCTTTTTGTTTGTGTTTCTTGAGTCTTCCTGATAGCTCACTGCTCACAACTAATAGGACCTGGTTGATATTTTCTGACCTGTTACTACTAGCAAGTGGAATTTCTGTGTAAAATGAGTCCTAGCTAGTCATTTCTTAGCACATCTGAGATAAATGTCCCTCAGGACTATTTAAAAGACCTAACAGCTGCATTCTAGCTCGAGAGATTGTAGGTTTAGCACTCATTACCTGGAGATTTATTTAACAGATCTGAAGGAAATATTCATATTTCTGATGGTTTTGTCTCATTTCTACTGTCACTGTGTCTGTACATTGCATGTAAAAATATTTCATGGCTACATGCTAGTTAGGGGAATCATACACAGGCTGTTTAATAATGTCTGAGGAAGATGAATATAACAGTAATGATAGCAATTTATCAAGAAATCTGATACAAATACAAATGTTCCTTATAATTTTATCTTATCTATTGTCTGCATAAAAGAATTAGCTTTGGCTAATGCCAATTTTTTCACACATCTGAGGTAAATGTTGATGTTCCTGATAGTTTTGTTTCATTTTCACTCTCCCTGTATGTTTACGTTGTCTGTATTACAGACTTAACAGCTGCAGGCTAAGCAGATTTAAAATTATTATTTAATTTACCAAAACATTTGAGATAAATACTGATGTCCCTGAAAGAAATAAGAAGGAATTATCATCTCAGAGCTTGTACATAGTCTGGATAAAGACATGTGCTACATGCTAGCTAGAGGAATTGCAATTCTAGTCATACTGAATGTTTTTTAAGTAATTTTGAGCACATCTGAGGAAAACATGTCTTTATAGTAGCCATTTTAAGACAAAAGCTGCAATTGTAGCTAAATACCTCGAAATTTTAGCCATATAATGTACAGTACTGTCTTATTATCTTATCTTATTTCCCAACACATCTGAGATAAACGTTAATGTTCTTGATCAATTTGTTTCATTTTTATAGTCACTGTGTATTTTAGTTGTCTGAATGAATGAATGTTATACTAATAATCAGAGTGTTTTTGTAGTAATTTCCCCACACATCTGAGGGAAATATTGATGTTCCTCACAGTTCTGGGTCATTTCACCTGTCACTGTGCTTTTACATTGTCTGCAGAAATGAATTCTGGCTGAATCCTGACTAGATATTTCATTTCATTTCATTTCATTTCTGACACTTAGCAGACACCCTTATCCAGCACGACTTACATTTTTGTCTCATTTTATACAACTGAGCAACTGAGGGTTAAGGGCATTGCTCAGGGGCCCAGCAGTGGTAGCTTGTTGACCTGGGGCTCAAATTCACGTCCTTCCAATTTCAAGCCTAACACCATAACCACTAGGCTACCACATCCCCATAGATAGATTACTGATATATAATCATTTTAGCTAAACTGTGTAGTTTCTTACTAATTTATGGACATATTTAAGGGAATTCTGAGAGAAATATTGATGTTCCTGATATTTTTGACTAATGTCCAGTGTCACTGTGTCTTTGTGTTCCTCAGCCTCATTTTCAGGCAAACAACAGAGTAGCGTCCATATTTCCCAGTTGCCTAGCAACAGTCTCCTCAAGACTTTAACCACTTGAACACGGAGTGCTTTATGTGCTGCTTTAACACATCAGAAGTAGGATTTGTATTGAACGCACCAGTCCAAAGAATCTTCTGTCCTACCCAAATGTGTTTGAACAAAAACATCTGCCTCCTGACCTACATTTACAAACCCATCTTACAACAAAGAGTCTATTTATACACAGCTGCAGAACAAATGGCTGATTCACGTTACCAATCTACCAGAACATGATGGAAAGGAGGGAACATTCAGCAAACTGGGCTGAGGTTCAGATCCTGCTCAGAGCGCTAGTCTGGGTTACTGTTAGATGATGAGTAGAGATATTATATTTAATGTAATCCAGTTCAGGCTAATGAATAACACAATACACTGGGGAAAAAAAACAAGGAACTCAGGATCCAGTTGGCTCTTTTTTATATATACGTATTTCAGCTGGAAAAAAAAAAAAAAACTTCAGGCAGCTAGGGTTGCAGTGTTATGAAGAGAAACCATGGAAAAAACAGTGTCTGGCATGTTGTTCTGTGCTAGTAGGAAGCATCAAAAATGGAAAATGTGTGTCCTTTATGAAGCTTCTGATTGGGTGTGTGATGGTAATGGCTGTGTTTTCATGGCCTGAAAGGTCAGAATATTAATACCACAGGATTCCTGAACAATGTTCCTGTCACTTTATGTCAGAAACATTGAGCAGGCACATAAATAAAGTGACCAGTTTAAACACTTGTATAGAGCTGAAAACCAGCAAGATAAAAATGTTAGATGAAAGCTATAATGAAGAAAGAATAACAGAGATGAAAAGCAACACAATACAAAAGCTAGCATAAAGCTACAACATACAAAGTTCATATACACAAAGGCTAACACAGAACTAAAAAAACCCTCAGTAGTTTACAAAGTTCAGAGGCTAGCATAAAGATGAAAATGGACAAGATACAGACGCTAGCATAAAGCTAAAGTAGAGCTGAAAATCAACAAGGTACAAAAGCTAGCAGGATGCTATATTATACAGGCTGAAGTAGCCTGTGAGTTTGTGTGTATTTACATATAAGGTTGTTTTACAGTTGTTGGATTGTTTTAGTGTGTTGAGGGTGTTGCTAAAATTAAATAAAGTGTGTTGTGGTAATGTGGCACTTTATGACTTAATAAATTTATAATTTATGACTCATTTGCCTTCATCAACATGTGCACATGAATACAAAGAAAATCCATGAATCATTTGTAAATCTGACTGATTCCAAAAAATAAATAAATAAAAAGATCCTGTTTTTGTGCTAACATGATCACTTTATATTCATGTGGTGCTCTTCCTGGTAAGAGGCAAATCAGGTGTGTTTAATCGAGCAGGAGTGTGTGTGTGTGTGTGTGTGTGTGTGTGGAGATTATTTCTATCCTGTTGCTTTGGTTAATGATCAACCACAAATCACCTTCAGTTTCTCCACAGAACCTAAATTTCTCCTGTAAAATTCAGCAGCTCTCTAAGCAGAAACTCAATTTATTATGTATTGTATTATTTTTATTTCCTAAATAATTTAACATTGTACACGTGCACAAACACACGCAGACACACAGCATTACAACTACAGCGCTACTGAATACAAATAGAAAGTTGTACAGCTTTTGTATTGGCTATATAGATAAGATGAATGCATGAGCTTCCCATTGTTCAGCTTGTCACTCTTGTTATAGGATAAACATACAGTACATCACGTAGCTTTTACATCTTAATAATTATTAGCAGGGCTAACATAATAGCATGATTACATACTAGCAGAAATGTAAGCGTTTGTGTTGATTTCCCATGTTTTTTTTTACATTTCATATTCAAGTGTGCTACCTAATTAGCGAGTATAACTCTAGCCATGCTTTAAGCAATCATCACGTAGATAGAAACCAGCTACTGTGGCTAGTTTTGCTAGCGAAAAGCAAATGATGTGATGATGAAGATCAGCACTGATGCATCAGGTCTATTAATAAGATTATTCATATATCACAAAAAAACAATCAACACAATTCTATGAGCTAAGTGTAACATGCATCTGCAGCATGAAATGTGTATACGTTAGCAAACATTTGAACACAAATCTTCGTGTCAGGTTGAACATAATTCTGAACATAAATTCTGCATTTATATGTAAACAAATATGCAAAACTTAACATATAATTCTAGTATACATTCCATATATATGTTAGCATGAATCCTGCTTGCTAGTGTCACATTTATAACTAAACATTCCTGTTTATATGACGCTGCAGTGGCTAAAATATTAATTTTAACCAGACTTTTTAAAGTGCAGCTGATTAATTGTTATTTTTTCCACATTGTAATGTTATCTCTAGGCGTCTCGGTACAGGAGATGTTATCTGGCCCTGGTTCACTCGACTGGGTGTGAACAGAACAACAACCTCGGTCACTCAGGACACACAGCCATGACATCTGTGTCCTGTGATTAAAATTCATCATTTCAGGGCTAAAACACATTAGCGGAGGTTTGTCACGTGTGTGACGTCTGTTACGTCGTATTGGTTCATTACTGTGTGGAAAACGGAGGTCTGAAACCTGACGCATGATTTATGCTCAACCACAGAGATGGCGTTTTTTTCCCCTTTATCTCATTTATTTAAAAATAAAAAATAAAAGGCTGGAAATCAAAGGAATAAACTGGACATAAATAAAAGTGTACAGATCGGATAAATACAGCTAATAGCCTGGTGAATAAATAATTACCAATTAAAAAAAGATCACGTGGAAAGTTAGTTAGCAAACTAGTTAGTTGTGTGCAAAAGTTTCAATTAAGTTTGCTTTATTATCACAATATTAAAATAATATCAAAATAATACGTTTAAATATTTGTATTATTAAATACAAAGAAAATTTAACTAAACTGCAAACTGCAGATTGATAAAGAGATTAATTTACTTATATATGTAAAAAAGATGTAAATGGACAACAAGATATATTTTATACATTTGGAACGATCTTTTATAATCATTGTGTATTAAATGGAATTTCTGCCAATTTTGATAAATCAATTATTTAACTACAAATAATATAATTAATTATAAGAATGTACATGAACGTATTTAAAAGTTAGAAGGAAATTATTTGATATTACGTATTAAACTCTGCTGATGCACTGGATTGATCTTCTGAACTGATATTCTACATTACAGCGCCACCTGGAGGACACGCACTGATAAAACACGTGCGCTCTCTCTCTCTCACACACACACACACATTAACAGTAGCTCTGTATTAATACGCTACTTTAATCCGTCATCGTTTCTATAGCCACACCTGATGCTGCAGCTCCACATCATCAGATTTATTACAATAAGGTGAAGTTTATTTAACATGGATGGAAGGAGCCTCCAGTGTCAGAGGCTACATGTCATTCGGCTCCTAGTTCACTACTCAGATCTTTCTCTTGTCTTCTCTCTTTTCTCTCTAGGTTTGCTCCCTAAAAAATCCCACAATGCACCACAAACAAGGTTTGTACCTTAATGATGTTAAAAATCCATTAACTAGACCACACTACTGCTTAAGTCTCCCTGACATACATGTGATGAAGCTCACATATTTATACCATGTAGATGACTGATGAGGAAACGTGCCATGAGCCGGGATCTGTACCAGTGCCTGAACTCATCTACATGAAACATGAGTCACTTTCTAGGGAGCTAGAGAGCTGGATTGAGACACAGCCAGGGCTTTAAGGTAAAGCTGTAACTCAGAAGTGAGAACAGGAAGCTGACTGGTGAGAGTCGTACGAGACGGCGACTGAAACAGAAGATTCATAATGACATAATGAAAAAAAAGTTCACTGTATGGACTAAACCAGTGTGTTTCTGTGACAATAAACCTCTCGAGTCTGCGATCTATGATGATGAAAATGGAAAAAATTTAATGTTTTGAAAATTACTGGTTAAAAATAAAAATTAAAACTGTCCGAATAAATTTTGTAAATTTTTACCGGATCAGATTCAGATTTCGGCTCAGGTTCAGATTCAAAGCCTAGTTCTGGTTCAGGTTCACATTCAGGTTCAGGTTTTGGTTCAGGTTCAGGATTAATCCAAGTAAATAGAGTCTAAGTCAGTGAACATAATTATTAACGTAACCAATCAGTAATAAACATTCACGAGCTCCGTCCACAAGAAAATCTAAAACCACACACACTCACACACACACACACACACACACACACACACACACAGTTAAATTCAGCATCACTTCAAGCTTCTCATCTCTTATTCCTGATGGTTTAATGAGCAGTCTCCTGGTTTCTCTCGACTTTATGAGAGACAGAGTCATTTGTTAACAAAGGAAGGTGTCGAGTGTAAATGGTTCTTTCTCCTCATGGAGAGAAAGAGCGAGCGAGCTGATAGTTATCATGTCATGTCGTGCTGTTTAATGTGTGACTGAACACACACTGGGTATTTTCAGCTTGGTGTAGCAGTAAGGCTGTTATTATCAAAGCCCCTGGAATGTGTGTAAACACTGATTCATTCTTCTGACCTGCTGTTCATTTATTCCTCTGGGTTTTCTTTCAGGTTTCTCTTTAGTGCTTTAGTGAATTAAATCTATATTTTCTGCACACTGTTTTATCCTATAATAGATTGTTTTACTTTGTGTACATTCCTCTCACATGTTCTTTCCTTTCTGCTATTTCTGTTAGCATGTAGATTAGCCTCCTTTCTCTCTTTATACATTTTATTCTTCTTATTATCGAATTAATTTGATATCAGTTTCTATCCTTCTGATCAACTGATTTTCTGATGATTAGTATGTGCGATTGCACGAAACCTCTTCGGGTCTCTAATTTATTATGGATCAGCTCTTCACCGTTGGACAGAGACCCGTAATCCCCACGGAGACTCTCTCTAAGGAGAAAGAGAGCGAGGGATTCGTTTGAGGAAGATGTTCTCTCATGAGCAGGTCTCCTTTATTGATCAAAGCTGAATGGGGGAAAGGAAACTGTGTTAATTCACAGCTGAAACATTTCAACACTCAGCTTTGGATTTAACTCTATACATTATTAAAGTAAAACAACCCATTGATCAAAGAATGTCTGAAATATGATATGTGGAACCAAACACCCACATAATCAAACACCAACAAACACTGACAGTCACCATCAAACACCATCAAACACTCACACATCATCAAACACCATCAAACACCATCAAACACTCACACATCATCATTCACCATCAAACACCATCAAACACTCACACACCATCAAACACCATCAAACACTCACATCATCATTCACCATCAAACACCATCAAACACTCACACATCATCAAACACCATCAAACACCATCAAACACTCACACATCATCAAACACC
>JAOTRN010014086.1:0-12723 GCA_028566695.1 Bagroides melapterus | reverse complement strand
CTGAAATTAAAAGTTGTTATTAAAAAATGAAGTGCATGTATTCAGTAAAGCTATGTAACGAATATGTCTGGATAATAGGGAACTATACAAAAGTGTGTAGAAACCGGTTTAGTGCAAGGCACACTGTACGAACGGCTCTACAGACAGTTTCTTTTCAAACATGCTCTGATTCACCCACATTATAGAGAAAACTCCCCGTCACGAAGAAACGAAGGGCAGTGCGGTAAGCTGCTGCCCCGCGGTTTGTCACGTTGGATATGTGTGGTTTCAAAAGCTTCGTTAAATAAATTGACAAATCTTTTGAAAAACGGTAAGGCTCCTTTAAATATTCATTTGGAAATTAAAGCACATCGATACGTGTCCTTATCACCCTTAAAAAAACTCGTGTAATCTGTGCTTCCTCGTCCACTCTCTGTCTCTGAAACAAACTTACCCTGAACATAACCTGCTCCGAAGCAGGTTATCTTCAGAGAGCAAGTTGCTATGGTTACTTAAACTTAACTCCGATTTTGGAACCGAAAGCTAAGGTTATCTTCTAACTTACTCTCAAACATATCCCGGTATGTCACATAACCTGCTTTCTGGAACAGACCCCTGGTCGGAGAAAGACAATACTAAGGAACGCCTCCGACTGAGCTCATTCTGAGTATATGTGAACTAGCCTTAAACGTGCTCAGAGGGAATGTACCATTGACAACAAAGCTGTATAGAGCTTTAAAAAAAAAGAAAAAGTGGATCAAACTTTTTGCAGATAAAAGAATGTCTGTAACAATAAAAAGGAAGGTCATATATCAAACCGGTGGATTTCTTCTTCCGTTACTCAGTGTGGCCGTTCCTTTTATAACCAGCTTATTCGTGTTCTGTAACAAATAGCATGAAGGCTGCAGAGAAAATGTATTTAGTCCCTCTACATCAAATCAATAAACTTCACCACAGAGAATGAAAGCTTAAGAAAGACTATTGAAAACCACCTGGATGAGAGAATACGCCACATTTTGGTAAGGACTGATGTAAATGATTATGAGAAAACTAAACTGTATGCATAAGCTCTTTAAAAGTTTTTAAACTTGGTTAAATTAGGAGATCAGGAAACTTATCATCTAACATTGACACTGCCTAAAAGTCCTGAAACCAAATCAGAGACAACCATAACTTAAGATGCATCACATCCTGTAGACGGAATCAGCGAGGCGTAAAAAAAAATACTTCGTACATAATGGAAAATCTTTTTAAATCTGATGATGTTGCTTCGTGTAATGATGAAGGAGAATTTATTTTTTAAAGGACGCACAGTTAAAGGTTCTCACATGGTGGATCTGCTAAAGAGTCTCACGGCTCCGTGTAAAGTGTCTGACGATCGGAGACCAAGAATTATTATTATATGGCAAGAATTATTACATACTATTACATACTGTATCTAGTACAATACCTAACAATGATGTTCGACGCAAAATAACTGATATAAAAAGATCTAAAGATACACCCTCTTTTCCGAGTGGATCCTCTTCTCCACCCGCTAAAAGTAAAGACTATGATTTTATGACAGCTGATCCGGATTTTAATTCAACCGTTCTTACCCCTTCAGCCTGGCACGATTTTTGAAAATGAGTGATGAGTTACTACTACCATTGATTTGTATTTGATACCGTTTATTTAAATAAAACGTTTTTCAACCTCAAGAATTGTCTTGTAACTTTATTGATTAATTAACACAGCTACACACGTGAATGAAACATGTCTAGAGAGTTAACACATTGTACATATCTAAATGAATGCTTTTTATTTACTCTAGGGTACAGTTTTTTCACAAAAGAGACAACAACATTGTCATTTCTATTTAAATCTTTACCATACATAGACATAATGCACTTAAAGGAATAACCTTTTACTCTATGATACAGAAAAATACACAGAGTTACCCGCAGCAGATTGAAGTAAAATTTTGAACTTGTACAGGGTTATATTTTATTTCGTTACAATTCTTTCTCAAAAAATAATCCATAGAATCAGGAAAGAGTTTCGTCATTATGACATAAAGCTAGCCAATGCTCCCCCGGCATTTGCTTTGGATGTGTATTTACAGTGAACAAAGCAGGGAACTGCTTCAGGGTGTTTGTAGGTAATTCATCGCTGGCCACCACACCGTAGAATATTTTATCCATTTCAGGATAACTTCTCATAACCTCTGTCAGTTCTCAGGTATCCATTTGTTACTGGTAATCGATGAGCACGTTTCTTCTGTTGTTTATTTCTAGAATGCTGTCAAAACTAGCATATACAATTAGATTCACAATGCTTTGAAGGGGCTGCCGAAATCTGAGTTCCAAACGCATATTCCCTGGTTTTATCAGTGATAGATGTTGCCCACTATCATCATCAGGGTTCAAGTTAAACACAAATAAAGTATAACCTTGTGTATACTAGCTTCTGTCAAACAACAGTGCCTGATCTTTTAGCTGTCTTCCCGATGCTAAAATTAAAGATTAGAATTCACGGACCACATTTCTGGAGTGGAAATCCGGTTGAAAAGGTTTTGCAGGATATTGTGTAACATCTACATAGAGCGCTACAAACTCTGTATCGTAATGTTTAAAATTAAAAGGGTTTTTGTTGTATGCACCGCTAAAGGCATCATAGTCTACCATTCCAAAGATAACGGATTTAGGTAATGGCCCAAGGAAAAGATTTTCCTGTGAGAAAATACGACTCCCTGCAGGCAGGCTGAATGTCTTCATGCAGACTCTCTTGATAGGGTATTTGGCTGTGGCTGTAAGTAAAGCTTGAGCATGACCGAGTTTTATAGCCGTTGAGATGGACACTTTCTTCACATAAAGAGAGGCGCTGAGCATTTTTAGAATGAAATTGGCATTTCCTTCCTTCATCAAGCAAAATTCATCCTTACTTCGAATCATTTTAATTCTCAAGTCAACACCATTCAGTAAAAATTTATCTTGAAAAAATATATCAGAGTGAATATGTCCAATCAGATCAAAGGTGTTGCTTTCAGCACTAAACCTGGCCCTTTGTTTAAGACCTTCATTTCGACCATCAGGATCAGTGACATCCATATGACTTGCAGTGTCTTTGTAAAATAATCCGGTGCAAAATTGTGTTTCCAGGATTACTTTTCCATAGTTGAGAAGACATTCAAAAGTAGCGCGGTAAGGATATGTATTGCTGGATTGGGAAATGAGTCAATCCCCTAGCATCACATCTACTTGTGAGAAAAGCGTTGCTATTGGGTAGTTAACAACCCCGACCTTTGCATCGTTAGCTATGTTGGTACCATCAGCATTCAGGATTTTACAAGTAAGGTGTAAAAAAAGTGTTATTTAGATCGAGATAATCTTCACCATTTCCAGGCACAAACAACTCCAGGGGCCCGATACTCGTTTGGGTATATGGTAGTGTAAAAATATCCAATTCTGACTTAGTACACTCTGAGAATAGACTGTGTAAAAAAGCCATGATGTTAGAAAATTTTCAACAGTTTTCTTTTGTGAGAGATGGGTGTATGTTTTGCACCTCTATGCTCAGTCTTTTTCACACTGGTCTTGATTTTGGTTACCTTGCGTCTTTTATTTGGAATCGCATGACATTGTCCAGGGGGCCTTTTCAATTTTCTGTGGGCAATCAGGGCTAGATCTGATCCTTCCTCATTCTGATTGTATGTCTTGCTTATAATGTTCCTCACTACATCGCTTACAATACCTTTGGCTGCAGTTTTTAAATGTGGTTTTGCAATAGCGAATCAACTTCTGAGGAATGGAACCGCCATTCTAAAAAGACCCTTGAACAGACCACCGAGACCCACACCATACATGGTAGGGGTACCATGAAAACTCGGGAGACCATTTTCAGCTTGATTAACGTAATAATTTACATAGGATTGTGGATCAGCGTAAACTCTGTCCGTCATTTCTATAACCTGAACGAGTGTTTAACATGTCTGAAGTGTAGTTTGGCTATAAATTTTCTGTAAGTAAAGGGTATTCTTCTGTTTTGGTCTGATTTACCCTCAATTACTATATCAGTTATATGATTCATGGTCAGAGACACATAATGCGGCCTGTCGTAAGATATTGTGACCATTTTATTGTTTTCACCGGTTATATGTACACATCTCAACAAAGGAACGAAGCTATCACCTACTCTCTGATAATCAATGACATCAATATACACATACATTGAGTAAAAACCTGCACGAATATCAACCTGATATGGTGCTTCCGGATCATCATACGAAAACAGAGTGGTAGGCCTAGCATATATGCTACGTTTCCGGTAGCACTAAATGTGTATGTTTTTTGACATGCCAGGCATATTTTATTTTTCACGTGGTTATAGAATAACACCATATCGATATTATGGTTTTTCATTGTTTGATTAATTTAACTAATCAATTTATCAATATTTTCATAATAGGCTTTAGTGATGTGGTAGATGTAGCATTATATTTTCTTTGAACTGGACAACAGAACCACGTGGAATTGACATTCTTGCTGGGATACTGAGTGCCAACTATGTACATATTGAACCTCAGCGAGTGAAATCTCCCATTCTCCTTTCAAATCGATTGATTTGGCTAATTTAGTAGTATAGTATCCAATCATATTTTTAGGGTATATATCCAACGACGCATTGCTTGGGAGAGTTAAATAGAATCTGCTCTTATCCATGGTTAAAGCATAAAAGATATCCATTTTGTTCATGATGATGTTTTTATAGTCTAACTCACGAGATCAACTACTTCTTCAGCTGGCACCCAAGAATTAAACTTGTCGGGCCACCCCATCCATTTCACCAGACAGATTTTTTTTTTCCGGTGTTGAATTTTTTTCAGCCAAGATTTTCTCTATTTTTAATGTACTATCTTTACTGATAATAATATTTTGTAACTCTGGCTCATAAAAGGTTTCCTCAATTTTTTCACCATCACAGTCTTACAATTTATATACTGAGGGATCTCTTGGTAACCGTTTGATATTGTAAGGTATTCATCTGTAAAATTTTGCTCGTACCAAGTTTCAAAATGTCTTTTTAAACAGGAGATTCTAACCATGTCACCAACTCTAAACTTGAATTTTATTTTCTTTATTTTTGGTGAAAATAGGCCGTAAAGAGTTTTAAATACATTGAAGGAATTGCCTTTGTTGATGTCAACCGGCTTCATTTTGATGCTGGAATGATAACTGTGATGTCCTGCATAGCATCGATGTATTTTCTCATGTTAAAAGCTGTGAAATATCTCCACATCCGTGTCTTTAGCATTCTGTTAATCAGTCACACACCGCCGCTTTCTGACCCGTACCCGTAGCAAAGTGAACAATGTTGTGTTTTTTCATTAGGTTTTGGAAATTTTTGTTAAAAAACTCCTTCCCTCGGTCAGTTTGTAGTTTATGAGGGGTTCAACCCTCCTTTAGAATTGAATCGAAAGCTTTAGTCACCTCTGATCCGGTCTTGTTTCGTAACAGACGAACTCAAGCATGTCTAGATAGTTGAGCTGTCATTACTCTCTGACATGCTGGTCATATCAACTAAATCAGCTTGCCACAGTTCATCAATGTTTTTTACAAAAACCTTGTTTCTTTGAAAGTTTGTTGATGTGGTTTATGCAGTGTGTATGCATTTTGCTTCGCTAACCAGGTAATTAACTCGACATCTTTAACTCTCTTATCGACTTTCTCAAAGATGGCTCTTTGCAGACTCTCTTTGCAGATGGAATTTGTTTGATACCACACATTTTCAGTCCTTTTGCGAATGCGTATTTCAACTATGGTTTAAATAGCTTTTTCATCAATCTGTAGGAGTTCATGTGTAGATAGTAATCCGATGGCATATCCGATATTGATTGATGGCACATCCGTTACAATTTTCCCTGAGATCTTGATCAATAATTCTGTCCAGCAGTTCTCCCATCACACCCCTGATGATGGCTAGCACGGTGTTGGATATGTATCTGTCACATTCATCATTCGTAGGTAGGTAGGACAAATATCTTTGTCCGCGGGATTCTCCAAGAGTTTCAGTGTCTTTAGATCCTGAACCGGACACATCTTTATCCATGGTAGAGACCGATATGTAAAAATAAGGTTTGAATTGCTCGTTGACATAATGATTGCTGATACTCAGAATGTTTTAACTCAAAATACATAATGTGTCTCCTTTATACACCCTTTCGGGTGGAGTCAGGAGAAGGGGTGTGGTTTCTGCTCAGTCTTTAAAATTGCCCATATATACTGTCAAAAGAGATCTACTAGTTTTCATTTTATTTCACTTGTTTCCTTCACTTTTAGGAACAATTTGTCAATTTGTTTAAAGTAACAATGTAGATTGTCGTAACTGAGAGCTCACCTCCCAGAGGACATACTGCAGGGTGTATCGATGTCTCCAATCTTCAGCCAATTATCTCTGCTATTCTCAATAATAACTAATAAAATAACCAAATAACCAAAAAAGAAACTCTCCAGACCTGGATGAGAAGGAGCAAACTTCTTTTTATTTCAATCAATCAGCATACCCGTTCCATGAGCTCAGGAAGATATCCAAAATGCTGAGAGACCAAAGTTAATGGATCATCTGCAATGAGCCACCAAAGTTGGACTGACTGTCTCATGGAAGGCCCCGTCTATTTATCCTAGGGTGCCTATGGGCCCCCTCCTCTTTTAATCACCATATTCTAAGTCAATTTCCCATTATTTCTTAAGGTTTCTCTGGAAACCCCTCCTATTCATTTACATTGATTCTCATAAATTACCCTTATTTCCCAGAATTGGTTGCTATGCCCCTGAATGACCTAATTTCTCTTTTCTTATGAATTTCCCTTATTTTCCAGGTTCTAACAATTACTTATTATTCATATCTCCATACATGGGTTTTCCTGTTTGTCTGATTTCCCATTATTTTCAAGCCTTTCCTAATTATAATATTAAAAAACTGTGCACTTAGGTGCTGCATTTCCTTGTTTAGACTCATTTGTCTCACTCTTCTGTGGAAGTCTCGTGAAGCATCTTCTTTCTGGCCTACAATTAGTAAGTTTTAATTCTTTTTCATGATTTTATTTTGTTATTACTCTTTTTTTTGTTGCATTTATCTTAGGTTGCTACTACAATATAATCTTTATATTTTGTAACATCTGCTGCTGCTAGTTATCGCTAATATATGATGAGTCAGAAGTCATATGCTCCTTATACTATTTAGTTTACGTGCTCTTATTCACATCAGCCTTTCAGGTACTTTCCATTGCCCTTATCTTGACCAGTTTTCTAGTTTAACTATGCTGTCATCCTCTTTTCTCCGGTACTCCCCTTGACTCAGACCTCACAACTTCCTCCCTCTCTTTTTCACACTAGGTCTCATGATGTCTCCTAAGCCCAGCACATCTACAAATTCTGACTCCTCCATTGTCAGGAGTCCATCCCCTCGTCCTACTTCCTCAAGACGCCCTGCTGGACTTCTGTCCCAATATCGCAGCTGGCAACTGGCATTCCTAGCTCATGAGATTTACAATTTCCTGGAACAACTTCTGATGCTCCTGAGCCTGAGTGTCCCTTCCTTCCTGTTATCATTAGGCAGAGGCCTCTAACTTCTCAGCAGTCTACCCAAATTATTCCTACTGCATTGGTTTCTGCTTACTCTCCAGACACTCAAACTGACTGCCTTCTCACTGCAGTTGCTCAAAGCACTCAAACTGACGGTTGTCATCACCTGGATTCCTGTTGCCTTATCCCAGATACTCCTTTGTCTCCCGAATCCACTATTACCGTACCTTCACCTCATTCCCCTACTGGTTACTCTCCCACTTCTCCTGTTTCCACTTCTTCATCCTCTCCTGGAGATCCTGAACCTATAAATCAGCCTTCTCCAAGTCCCCGCTCACCCAGTCCACTGAATCTCCCGCTCCTTCAGGTCCCCTCAGTTCTGACTCTGGCTGTGTTATTTATCTGTAAGTCTTGCTTTGGTTAATATTAAAAGCTGCTTTTGTTGATTATAATAAAGCCTATATTTTCTTGACTTCTGACTTAAGCGTGATTATTGTGCTGCTTCTATCTTCTTAGTTTACTTTTTTAGCTGTTGGAGTAAATATTATCTAATTATCATTTAATATATTACTACCTCTATCTTTAATTCTATTTTAACTTTATCTTATAACACACCCTCTTCTCTGATCACTAAACATTTTTCCAACAAGATCATACCAGCTGATCTGATCATATCTCACTTCACAGTTCTCTTTGTTATCAGATGCAGAGTCGTCTGAAGTAGATGTGGAAAAATGCAATGAAACACAGTCCTTGGAGAAATTTGTTGCTCAGGTATGGTATATCCGTTGCTGAGATGAGGTATTATCCCAACCTTGTTTGTAGACTTCAGATGAAAAGAAATCCTTTCTAACAATGCAGTCAAGGCGGCCTACTCCAACCACAGGACAGTTTCACTATCAGGCCTAACCGGGGGTTCCTGCATTTTCCTGGGCAGCCATTGTACTGCAGACACTGCGGAGGATTGGGGCATAGGAAGGACATCTGCACAGGAGAAAGTGTGCCAGGTGTGCAGCTGTGGACCATGCAACGGCAGAGTGTGGAGCCCCAAAGACTTGCAGTTTGTGTGGGAGTGAGGAGCACCTCAATCGCCATCGCTGCTGTCCGTCCCAGACAAGGACCTTTGCTAGCCTCTTTGCAGAAGACTTCGAGGTGGTAGAGGCCAGCAATGGAGAGCAGCAGGAGGAAGCAGGCCAGGTGCAGGGAGAGGAGGGGCTGCAGGGGTCGAAGGGAGGAGAGGGGGCAAAAGCATCAGTGCCTCCTGATCAGGAACTGGGGACTGCAAGTGACTTGCCACAGGACATGGAGTCATCCGGGGGGATGACCTCCATGTCGAAGTTGTGACAGGGGCACGAGGGCAGGAGAATGTTTGGACCGCTATATCCTGGGCCTATGCGATGGACGGCCTGGGGGAGGTGGTAGAACCAGCCCAGCCCGACTGGTCGGAAATGGAGGTGTGTGAAGGTCTGGAGCAAGGGGGTGCCGGGTCAGCAGTGGGAGGGCAGGTCCAAGCAGCTGAGGGGGTAATGGTGGAGAGAACACCTCAGCGTACACACCAGGAAAGGCGGCAGGAGTCTGACAGCTCTGCCAGTGAAGAGGAGCAAGGTAGGTGAGATCCTGGGAGGGGAATGTTCTGTGAACGTGGAGGAGAAGCGGTACAAGATGAAGGGGGTGAAGAAGTGGATGAATGGGAGGCGTGGAGACGGAAGTATGGAAAGGACTCCCAGAGCAGACCTGTCGGTGGATGGGGCGGGGAACGGGATTCATTTGAGTAATGGTTACGGGCATGGACAAGGCGTGCCCAGACTCAGTAGAAATGGGGACTATAGGATCTAGTGGGTGGTGGGTTGGGGATTTTGTTTTGGAAGGAGACAGGGAAACGGTTTGTGTGGACTTAATAGTGGTGGTGGGTTTGCTGTGCACGGAGGGAATGTGGTAGATTATGTTGTGGTATCGGGTTAGTTGTACGCGGGGGAATGTTTTTCTTTACGTATGATGAAAGTGTTTAATAAAAAAAAAAATCTGTTCTTATCAGTTTAATATCTGAAAAGGCCTCTATATGAGGACTTCTCTCCAGGAACCTCCTCTTCCCGTTCCATATCCCGAAGCTGCCCCGGAACTTCTTTCCCACCGACACCGACGGGCAGTACCGCCCCAGGACCACCCTGATGTCCTCGTCCGGCACAAAGAGGTTGTACATGTGTAGGACGACCAGGACCTCGTCCATTGTGAAGAGGGGCACCAGGCGTAGTCCAGAAGTGGCTCTGCTTCCCGCTGACTGGTGCAGGCGTCGAAGAAGGCCAAGCACTCCGAGGTGGTGATGAAGGTCAACTTCAGAGAAGTTGAACCCAGAGACTGCAAAATCCTGTAGGCAGAATATCTTGGAGGGGGGAACCTTGCTGAAGTGATGCAGGGTGTGATGCATCGCCCATTCCCAGCCGAAACGCCTCTTCACATCAGCCGGCGCGTCCTCTCTCAGCCATTTGTCACCCTCTCTAGAGATGGTTAAGATGCTACACTTGATCTTAGCCAAAAGGCCGAGAAGCGATAACATGTTATTCCCCTTGCCAAAAAGACAGCCCATAGCCAAAAGCTAGCTTACAAGTTGAAAGGAGTAACACAGAAATGGACCAACTTCTAAAATATGTTTATCTGACATTAAACCACTCATAGCTTTGCAAGTGCAAAGCCCACACAAATACGTTAAACTCATCATCGTTCCTCTCCACGGAAATCTTTAGTAAAAGGCAAAAGATTTATACGTGACTGAAGAGAAACTCAAGCTATTGGAGAAGTCTGAACAATCCTTGGAAACCTGTATCATAGGTGTACAAAGTTGGGTTAGGGTAAACTCCACCCCTTCAAGGTGCACAGTATTGTAGCTAGAGTTAAATGTAACATTTTGGCGGGAAAAGAGGCAGCACAATTTTCAATGAGAGACAGCTGAAGGTTATGAGGCCATGATGTAGAGGACTAGGAGAAGTGGCAGGTGAAGTAAGTAAGTGAGTAAGAGAAAAAGAAAGAAAGAACGAAAGAAAGAAGGCAAGCCCCTTTTCCAACTCCCAGCTCTAAAAAATCCGCTTAATATGAAGTCCTCATATAGAGGACATATCAGATATTAAACTGATGAGAACAGATTTTTTTAATATCTGATATGTCCTCATATAGAGGATCCCCCTATCCCCCTATCCCCCCAGCCCACCACCCGCTAAGCCCCACAGTCCACCTATCTCTACTTGGATATCCCGGCCCGAATGCAGCTTGTGTACTCCTCCATCCATCTTTCCAAATCCTCTTGCTCCTTTTTGTTAGCTTTCCGGACATTCTCCAGATGTTTCAGTTTCTGCACCTCCCAGTCCTCTTCCTCGTCTACATCCTCCGGGAATGCTCCCCTACCGAGATCTTGCATAGATTGCTCCTCTTTGCTGGCAGAGCTGCCGGACTCCAGCCGCCTTTCCTCCCGTGTCTGCTTTGACCCCTTCTCTGTCACCCCTTTCACTGCTTGGACCTGCCCTTCCTCTGCTGGCCCGGCGCTCCCTTGCTCCTGACCCTCACCCACCTCCATTTCTGACCAGTCAGGCCGGGCTGGTTCCGCCACCTCCCCAAGGCCGTCCATCACCTCGGCCCAGGATACAGGTGTCAAAACGTTCTGCTGCCCATCAGCCCCTAACTCTGAACCTTGTGCCCCCATCACCATGCTCCGTGCCACAATTTCGGCGGGGAGGTCGTCTCCCCTGGACCCTCCTCTCCCTGCCCCTGGCCCGCTTCCTCCTGCTGCCCCCATTGCTAACCTCTACCACTTCCACCTCGTCCACAAAGAGGCTAGCAAAGGTCCTTGTCCGGGATGGGCAGCGATGGTAGAGATGCTCCTCACTCCCGAACAAACTGCAAATCTTTGGGGATCCACACTCTGTCGTTGCATAGTCCACGCTATCCTCCTCATCCGCCTTCCCCCGAAGAGATCGCGATAGAAGGATCTCGTCACTTCCAGCATCTCTTCGGTCAAGGAGACCACCTGGGGTCCTGACTTCAGCCCTACGATGTATGCCCTACGCTGGCGAGTCTTCACGCTATTAAGGAAATAGCGTGTTGGGCGCTCGTCCTGCTCCAACGCCTCCTTACCCGCTTGGACCAGATGGCTCCGGGCTTCCGACTCGTAGTGGGCCCTCAGGGCCTCACTAGAGTCTCTAAGCCACCCATAGTCCCCATCCCGCCAAGCCTCACCCAGAACTACGGACCACCTCTTGGCCTCCTCCCTCTTCCTCCTCGCCATCTCCTGGCCCCACCACCGGCACAGGATTGCGACCCACCTCTTGAGGTCCTCCCTCCACTCCATCCTTCACAGAAGGAGGGATCCTGCCGCGCGGCCATATTCAACCACCAAAGACCCCTTCCTCTCCGCCCCACCTCCACCTCTAGGCATCCGATCACCATACAGTGGTCAGAGCCCCAAAAGGGCCTCAGAGTGCACGACCGCACCCGAGCCTTGCCCGTCGCAAACAGGTGGTCTAGCCGCACAGTGTCCCCCCTGGAGTTCCTCCAGGTGTGACCAACCCCCTGTGGCTCAGCCGCCCTGTATACATCCACCAAGCCCGCCTCTGCCATGACCCGGGCCAACTCCCCTCCCCCTTCTGCCTCTACATCAACATTAAAATCTCCCCCCACCAGCAATAACCTGTTGGTGGAGAGGAGCGGATCCAGAAGGCTAAAGAAACCCCGCCTCTGCCCCACCCTGCACGGGGCGTAGATGGCTATTGCTCTAAATTTAGAGCCGCTAAAAGTGCCGTCTACGCAAAAGATCCTCCCCGGCACTTCCGTCACCACTGTGGTTATCACCCAGTCAAAAGAGCCAAAAAGGATCCCTACCCCATCCCCCATCCCCTCTCCCACCCCCCACGCTGATGGACCCCTCCTCCAACCAGTGTTGGGGAAAGTTACTTTTAAATGTAATTGCATTACAATATTGAGTTACTTACAAAAAAAAGTAACTAATTGCTTTACTTAGTTACAGTACTTTGTATGTAAAGTAATGTGTTACGTTACTTTTGAGTTACTTTTTACTTTTAACTGTCTGAGGCTTGGTCTTTTTCAGACATTGCAGGTGTTTTATTTACTAGGAGTTCTGGATTCAACAACAGCCTATATAACATACACCTTAATTTTCTTTTAAAAACACACATAA
>JAOTRN010014056.1:0-12725 GCA_028566695.1 Bagroides melapterus | reverse complement strand
TTATACTTAAATATTTAAATTTTGAGCTAACTTCGCTACATATTATTTATGGTGGAGAATGCAAATTTAATTCGAACTCTGTATCTTGAACCAATTTTGTTACATTTATTGGAGGAGAATGAAAGAGATGTTCGACCCCATACCTTTGAGCTTAAATTCGCTACAGTATGAATAGACTGCAATATAGCAGTAAACAATAGCAAATATACTTTAACGAATGTGGTGGTAAAAAACTTATTCTGGTGTAGTAACATCTGTATATCATAACATAGAACATGAATGCACTTGAATATGCCTGGAAAATAAATAAATAAATAAATAAATAAATAAATAAATAAATAAAATGGACCATCTAATCACTGTAGAAACTTGGCCAGCATTATAACACCTAGAGCACATTTCTAATCATATAACTGTAATGGTTGGGAGATGCCACCATTTATTATCTTAAAACAAAACTCACATGACAACAAGACTTGGACGTGACACAAAAATAAAATATGGCTGACAAAAGACATTACTAAATGAATATCTGGACAAAAATAATGGCATTAAACTATACTGAATTATAAGTACATATAGAGAACAATGACTGACAAAGACATATACAAAAGGGCTAGTATATATAGGACAGTATATTAGATTAGATTACATTCAACTTTATCACTGCACATGGGTAAATGGCAATGAAATGTAGTTAGCATCTAACCAGAAGTGCACAAATGCAGTGAGATATAAATATGTAAATATGTACAGATATACAAAAAAAGCATTGTGAATATAGGTACATATGAAATTATACAGAATATAATGAGTAGAAGTACAGCAGTAGAAGTACAGTAGAAGTACAGCAGTAGAAGTTTACCAAGATACCTGAAGAAAGGTGGTTCTTCCTAAGTAATCTCAAGAAGAGGGGCTGGTGAGCCTTCTTGATCAGACTGGAGGTGTTTGTATGCCAGGACAATCTGAAGCTGGAAACATGTTGAACCATTCGGTAACCGGCTCACCGGTAACTTATTCTTATTTCTAACCTTTATAATCTGACAGTGCAGTTGCTCTCTAGTGTGATTTTTCACTTATTTTGCTGTTTACCATCGAGTTTTGGACTAGTACCATTTTGGACTTCTGTTTGGGTGCCTACTGCCTTGCTAGTCGTTACTAGCTTACCTGCTAGTTCCTTTACCTTGCCTCAACGGAACACCCCAGCTCACAATGTGGGTCTGCTATGGGCTTTGGCTTGGATTTTCCTGGCTTTTGTCCATCAACTCGTGGCTGGTCTACTTCAGTACATGACTGCCAAGCTCCACTGCCTTCGTGGTCACCTGCCCAAGACTCTCCCTCCGGCAGCGCTCCATCTTCACCCGGACATCGCGCTTCTACCTCGCAGGAGATACATCCATCGTGGGTCTCGCTGTAATTTTCACCACGACAACTCCAAGGCAATCAGCTCGTTCTGGTCCGCTTCTTGTCACCCTCCCAGACATACCGGCCGGCGGACTGTTGACAAAAGTGTGCTAGCAAACCTAGCTAGATCGGTGAATTCTACCCCCGCTCACAACTCCAGCTCGGTCAAACTCGGTCTACTCAACATCTGCTCACTTACGAGCAAGGGTCATCTCATCCAGGATCTCCTCAATGACCGCAGGTTTGACTTTCTGTGCTTAACTGAAACCTGGCAACAGGCATGTGACTTTTCACAACTTAATGATGCCACTCCACCTGGGTTTGTTTACATCTCGCAGCCCCGTGGCTCTGGTCATGGTGGAGGTCTCGCGATAATCTACCGCGAGAAGTGGAAAGTCCTGTCAGTATCTGTGCCGACATTCAACTTATTTGAGGTTTTAGTGTGTAAACTGCATGGACCTGTTCCTACAATCATCGCAACTGTCTACCGTCCTCCTAAACCTCCTAGTGACTTCTTTAATGAATTTTCTGCTCTACTCATTCACCTATCCTCTCTCTCACCTAATGTAATATTACTTGGGGACTTTAATATACATATGGACAATATCAATCAAATCAATCAATCAATCAATCAAAATGATCTCTCTCTGTCAGATCATTATCTTCTCTCTTTTTCTGTTACACTCTGTCTTTCTATAACCAAGCCACCACGTCTTAATTCTGTAATATTAAGGAAATTACTATTGATACCCTTAGTTCCTACATAGACAATATTTAGATCCCGGACAATGTTTTCACACCAGATGATTTACTTGCTGTGTATAATAATGGATTAAGCAATATCCTTAACTCTCTTGCTCCAATTAAAACACGCTCCGTCACCTTCTCTAAATCTGCCCCTTGGTATACCCCAGAGCTCCTGCTACTGAAATCCAAGGGTCGGCAACTCGAGCAACTTTATCGCAAATCAGGTCTCACCATACACAAAGAAATGTTTAAATTTCACCTATTGATTTACAAGGATCTTCTCAACCAAACCAAATCAAATTTTCTCTCTGGCTCAATCAATTCATGTGAGGGCAATTCCAAAGTTTTGTTTTCTCTACTTAATAATATTTTACAACCCCCAGATCCCCCCCTCCACCTGTACTCTACTGATAGCTGTAATTCCCTAATGTCGTTCTTCATTGAGAAGATCCACAATATCCACCAGCACCAAAACTCTGCTTCCTCACCACCTTCTCATCCTTTATATCCTTGCACTCTTCACCCTTCTCTAGTTTTCATCTACCTGACCCCTCAGTTATTTCTGAGCTTATTCAGAATGCTAAGCCCTCCACAATGCAGCTCGAACCCCTCCCCACTATTCTAGTCAAATCCTGTCTCCTCTCTCTACTCCCCCTGATATCTGCTATTATTCACTCCTCACTCACTTCTGGAATAGTTCCCCTACAAAAGTCACTCCAATTCTGAAAAAACCTTGTCTAGAGCCCAACAATTATAATATCCGCCGTCCTATTTCGAATCTTCCTTTCATTTCTAAAATTCTTGAGGAAATAGGTGCCACCCAACTTCACTCGCACCTATCTCTTAATAATCTCTACGAACTATTTCAATCTGGTTTCTGCCCCAACACAGCACTGAGACTGCTCTTATTAAAATCACCAATGACCTTCCTCTGGCTGCTGATTCTGGTCTGAACTCTATTCTTATTCTCCTAGATTTGAGTGCAGCCTTTGATACTATTTCCCACTCCATCCTCCTTGATAGATTATCTGCCATTGGTATCACTCACACCCCTCTCTGTTGGTTTCAATCGTACCTTTCAGGCCGCACTCAATTCATTCAGCTCAAAACTTTTAGATCTCTGCCTTCTCGAGTCTGGTGTTCCCCAAGGCTCTGTCCTGGGACCCCTTCTTTTCATTATTTATCTTCTCCTTCTTGGCAATATTTTTCGCACATTTAATATCCATTTTCACTGTTTTGCGGATGACACACAACTACCTTTCCAGCAAACCTGATCCACTCTCCCTCCCCCCCACTCTTATCAAGTCTTTGTCTGATATCAAATCCTGGTTCACTTCAAATTTCTTGAAACTCAATTCTGATAAAACTGAAATCCTTCTTGTTGGCACTAAATCCACTCTCTCTAACGTTGATAGTTTTTCCCTCACAATTGTTGGATCTTCTGTTTCCCCCTCCCCTCAGGTTAAGAGTTTGGGTGTCATCCTTGACAGAGTTCTATCATTCAAACCACATATTAATAATATAACCCGCTCTGTTTATTTCCACCTTTGCAATATTAATTGTCTCCGCCGCTATATCTCTTCTCATTCCACTGCTATTCTTGTTCATATTCTGGTCACTTCTCGCATTGACTACTGTAATTCTCTTCTCTTTGGCTTACCTCAGAAATCTATCCACAAGCTCCAGCTGGTTCAGAATGCAGCTTCTCACATCATCACTAGTATCCCGTTCCTTCATCACATTACCCCTGTCCAACATGATCTGCACTGGCTTCCAATAAAGTACAGAATTGATTTAAAAATTCTCCTCTACGCATTCAAAGCTATCCATAACCTTGCCCCTCCTTATCTGTCTGACCTTCTTCTTCCATTCATCTCACAGCGCCCTCTGCTCATCTAAGCTCTATGGGTGGCAGAGCCTTCAGTCGCTCTGCCCACAAACTCTGGAATTCTCTTCCACCGGACATTCATATTATTGAGTCTTTTCCACTGTTTAAAGTAAGACTCAAAACTCACTTGTTTAAAACTGCTTATCCTCTGTAACTGCACTGTGCTTCCTGTTTTTTCCCCTCATGTTCATTATATTGTTGTACAGCGACCTTGAGTTGTTGAAAGGCGCTTTAAATAAATGTATTATTATCCTCCCTTTGATGTGAATAGGAGTGTGTGTTACCATTCTTCTTCCTGAAGTTCACAATGGACTCCTTGGTCATGCTGTTGTTATGGAACAGGTTACTGTCAGCACACCATGTAGTCAGGTTCATCACCTCCTCTCTGTAATCATCATTACTGATTAGTCTGATCACCGTGCTGCCATCTGCAAACTTTATTATGTTGATGGAACCATGCACAAGTCTGCAGTCATAGGTGTAGTGATAAAACAGGAAGGAGCTCAGTGCGCAGCCTTGGGGAATGCTGGCGTTCAGTGTGTTGGTCAAAGTGGTGATGTTATTCAGCTTGACATGTTGTGGTCTGTTGGTCAGAAAGTCCACTAACAAATTGCAGAGAACACTGTTGATGCCAAGGTCATCAAGTTTAGTCATCAGCCCAGAGGGGATGACTGTATTGAATGCTGAACTGAAGTAAAAAAACAGCATTCTTGTATGTGTTCTTTTTGTCTGGGTGTGGTAGAGTGGTTTGCATTGCTATAGAGACAGCATCCTCAGTGCTCCTGTTCTTACTGTATGCAAATTGGTGAAGGTCCAGTGTGGTTGGGAGGCAGGTTTTGAGGTGTGCCAGGACTAACTGCTTGAAGCATTTCACAATTGTGGGTATAAGTGCTATAGGCATTCTGACACTCTGGCTTGGAGTGTTTAGGCACCAGCATGATAGAGGTGGTCTTGAAGCAGTTTGGTACAGTTGCCTGGGATATAGACAGATTGAAGATATCAGTCAAAACCTGTCCAGCTGTCAGCTGTCCAGCACAGGCAAACCTGTCCAGCTGACAGCTGTCCAGCAAAGGCATTAAGTACATGTCTGGAATGCCAACAGGGTCCGCAGCTTTGCGTGTTGATCCGGCTCAGAGCAGCACAGACTTCAGTGGTGGAGAGTGTGCAGGGCTGAAAGTTTTCAGTGTTTTCACGTTCAAAGCAAACATGAAAGTCATTTAGCTTATTGAGGAAGGAGACAACAGCGGATGAGGGGGGAAGAGCGGGCAGGCTTGCAGTTAGTGATGTTCTGGATGCCATGCCACATGTGCTGGGGATTGGAGTTTTCGAAGTGATCTTCAATGCTTAGCTTGTAACTTCGCATTGCTTTCTTGATGCCCTTCTCAGATCGGTCCTGATTAGGGCAAATGGGGAACTGCAACTATAGAAAAAGCATGTCACAACACATGTTGTGAATACACACAAAAAAGCAGGCTATGGTGAAATATCTGCTAGCATCCCCTCATGTAGTCTGGCAGGGAACTGTCCCTGATTAAGTAGCCCCTAATTATACCATGCCAAGAAAACCTTACACAGAGTCAAAAAGACTGCTTGTTTAAATGATGTTCACTTTCTGCCTGCCTTAGACTAACATAAACTGCAATCATCTGTTATTATTTGCAAGGTACCCAGCACCTAGTATTGCCATTGCATACATGACTCAAGACCATTCTGCTCAGTTGGTGGGGCAAGGCTGGGAAAGATAAGGTCATCAATCCAGGTTGATATAGTTATCCAAAACTCCTTTCAAATTGAATAAGAAAACTGATAAGAACATTCATAACCTCTTTTTTTTAGATAGTGTACACTATTGCAAACTATTCTATTCTATATGCATCGTCTAGTCCTTGTCAAGTTAGACAGCTTGTCCATCTGATCTGATTGCGGCTAGTCCTGTGTGACATTTATGTGGGCTCCCCACAACCCTTAGGCATACCTTCAGAATGTGCATTCCCTGATGAAATCCTCAATATTAACTAAAATGTATGACTGTGATGGCCCCTAAATGGTATTGAGGCTGGAAGAGCTATCTTTGTACTTTGAAACACGTTGGGAAACTTCATCAGTATCCTCAGCCACATGTTCCAGCTGGTACTCAAAGCTTTATAGGATGTGTAAACAAGCAGCACTAGTGACCTCCCCTCAGTAACCAATTAACATGTAACATGCAGATCAGTAAATATACAAAATGATGACATGTCAATAACATCTCAATTATGAGCTTATTGAGGAAATAGATTAGTTCTTTCTCTCACCATCAAATAAGCCCATATTTGTGCACTTGAGAACTACACAGTAACCACTTTGATAAGTTGGAGCTCAGAGATCAGTGGCATCTGTCTGCTAACATTTAACATTAGGAGCACCATTCACACTGAATAACATTGGTAGGTTGGTATCGCATAAGGTTAAACAGCTTATTCCTGTGCAGTTTTAAGCGTATTCTAGCTTGATTACCTATATTGTATGTAGGCATGCATTTTGTCCATATAAATCTGATATATGTGTTATAGTTTTATTAGATGACACATGCTTGTTTATAAGTGACAATAAATGGCACATAAATGAAATCTAAATGAGGGCTATGTTATAAATATGAAACATTTTCTTCCATAGCACAGGGGCAACCATGCCCATGTGGCAGGTTGTATTTGTGCCCCCTCTTCAGGCTGGTGCAGCAGATCATGCTCTGGACTCTAAAATATAGAGATTTCAGTAATTTGTTAATGAGTTGATTGATTGATTGATTGCTTGCTTGATTGATTGATTGATTGATTGATTGATTGATTGACTGATTTATTTATATGCATTCATCTGATGTTTTTATTTGTGCAGGTGAAAATAATATAGCCAAAATTAATTAGTTAATTGAAACAAAAAATATTAAGAATGCCTTTGAGCCAAAGATGATTACTACAGATGATTAAGATCATTAAGATGCCTGCTCTGTTCCTGCACTATGGAAATGGGGGCCAATCCTTGCCATCCCCATACACAAGTTGATAACTCCAGGGCCTCAGTTGTGTGGGTAAGGCCTGGGCCATTTTGCGGGCATTGTGGGGAACCTGGGCATTTTTAGGACCATTGCCACATAGAGGTGGGGCATTCGTCTGAATCCCTGACATGTTGCAAGCTGCCCTAATCAAGCAGAGGCTGGTGGTAAATTTTAAAATGGTTGTTCAACCTAACCTGGTCCTTTGTGGAGACCACCTCTGACCATCAAGGCTGACAGAGGTAGCCAAGTTGCAGGTTGAATTTTCCAGCTTATTTGCAGCAATTTGTTTAAGTTTTGTGTGAAATTCAACCTGTCAAAATTCAACACGTACCCAATGACTGCTGTTCTTTTGTAGCCACAGAATCAGATTCTTTCCAAATTACAGTGATTTCCCTTCATTTTTTTTGTGAAGGCAGCTTTATATGATTAAGTGGGTCTGGTTCAACCTTTTGTTACTCAACTGTTTTTCAACACAGTTCAGACCCTTTTTGCTGAACACTAGTAACTGTTATAATTTAATGCTGACAACATATATTTTGAAATTTTCTCAATGTATTTAATAACTAATAGGAACCTAACAGAGACTGATTTAATTTCACTGGAAACAGTTGTACACAAATGTGGACACTTACACTGCCATCTGGTGGTGTTAGAAAAGATTAGAAAATCGCTTTGCATAGAAATTTCAAGACGGCGGAGAACATGTCTGAAAAATCAGGCAGCCACACCAGACCAAAATGTTCACAAGGTTAAAAATCTAATAAAATTTAATTGTTGATTTTTGCCAAGTTATGCATAATAGTGTTGATTAATTTGGCATTTTTTGGAAATGGGACTTGTACAAATGTACAAATGTTAGCAAAAACGTAGCTGTGTTTAGGAGGAATTTATTAGAAAACTTCAATATACAAAGGTTTACAACAGCATAAATTGGAAACACATCTATGTACATATATTAAAATGTGAATTTATTTTTTCTTGAATTTCAATTTTCTTGTTAATTGCTAAAAGCAATTCATTATTGTTACAATAATTTGAATGTATTAATATTAAAATAAATAATTAATAATTATTAACAGATTTTTATTTTAATTTTTCTCATGATATAATTTCCAGAGCGTATTCCTTTCTTGAGCCTGAGACCTGGGGCTGATTATGCAAATCGACTTCAAAAATTAATAAATCCTTAAAGTATCTACACATCCAGCATTCGAAAACAACCTTTAAAAACAATTTAAAAACAGTCTATTCAAAACACCATTTTCACCTTAATAAAACACAATTCCAACACCAAGCAGTTAAATGGACACACAGAAAAAAAAATCGAAAACATTATGTAAGAAAACACATCCCAAGAAAACACATGCTTGGTCTTAGACAGAATCCAATGGTATAAGGCTTATCACTCTGTGACTAAAGCTCACAAAACTAGAACCAAAAAAACATGCAACTTTCATGCAGCTTTCATGCACCTTTGATGTTTCAGGATTATCAATCATATTCTAATATAAATTCACCTTGATATGTAATATCCTGCATGAAAAAAGACAGACTAATATGATCCTTCTTGGCTGCCTACCTTGGCTAGAAACCAGGCACTATCCACGACAAGATACCTTTCCTACCTTATTGGACTACTTTCTTTAGAGTGCTTGATCATGAGAATCAACCAAGAAGAAGTGGAAAAGCCAGCTTGGAAGCTAAAAAAGCCCATTTAAATCCCCTGGACCTTTAAATTCAGAAACATGGCATGAATTACTTCATGGCAATCGATAGAGATTCCAAAACAAACCCTCTCTATAATATATCTGATACATAATAGATAAATGAAACTTGATACAGCTTATGGTGAGATGTTATATAGTTTTATGGAGTTTTTAAGGCTTTTCACTGCATGAATTCAAAGAGACATACTCCATAAAACTGAGATTTTTTTTTTTTTTTTTTGCTGTATTCCATCTTCTCTTACTCTGATCTGGTAATATATACTAATTTTTACACTTCTGCAAAAATTTCACATGTGCTAACTTTAATTTGGTATCATAATTATTCAAATAAACCTTTAGAAACCTCAGATAGCACGTGTGCCAACCTGTGCCACACTGCAGAGTCCGCCTGAACATACCTTTGCAATAACTGCAGGTATCCACTCGCTCTTTCTCCAGACAAGTAGACTCTTACCCTTATATGGTCTTGCAGGTGTGCTCTGCCTCATCATATGACCTCATTAAGCCGGTAGATTGGTGTTATATCACAGAGATCTTCACTCACCACTTCTGTACATAGTAATCACATAGCATCAAGTATGATGTTCTGAGAGATTGAGAACATGAATCTCTGATGGGTAAGCACATACTAGCATATGCATGATCTGCCGGAGATGTGCTGGAGAAGCTTTGTGAGCTCGGCTTGCTGTAGAGACCAGGCCTCCAGTCCTTGGCATCACTTGAGCCCTACCTCAACCTTGGCTACTCAGACCACATCTCTGTTATGCTAATTCCAGTATACAGGCTGCTCATCAGACGCAATAAACCGGTTCTGAATCAGGTGAAAACCTGGTCAGCAAGAGCAATCTCTGCTGTTCTTGACTGCTTTGAGTTCACTGACTGGAACTGAAACCAAGATGCACTGAACGAGGTGCAGTGTACAATGTATGAGGCAAGGAATAACGTTCCCTCCCCCCTATGACCAGGTACTCTGTCTAACCACAGCTGATGTAAAAAGCACTCTATGCAGAGTCAGCCCACGGAAGACATACATACATGGAAGAGTGCTCAGTGAATGTGCAAAACAGCTAGCAGGACACTTCACTGACATCTTCAACATTTCCCTGAGCAGCGTCGTTGTTCCTACATGAATCAAAAGACAACCACCATTGTCCCCATGCCCAAGAAGTTGACAGTGTCCTGCCTCAAAGATTATTATCAATTTGCGCTCATAACCACCATGATGAAGTGCTTTGAGAGGAGTAGTGCAAGACCCACCTACCACCTTCATTGGACCTCCTAACATCCAAAACAGTCCATGGATGATGCCATTGCCATGACCCTTCATCTGGTACTGACTCATCTCAACAATAAAGACACATAAGTACAAATGCTGGTCATACAATGCATTCAGAAAGTATTCAGACCGCCTTCCCTTTTTTACATTTTTAATGTTGCAGCTTGATACTAAAATTGTTCAAATTATTTTTTTTCTTCATTAATCTACACCTCATAATGGCAAAGTGAAAACAGAATCCTAGAAATGTTTGTGAATGTATTAAAAAGGAAAACTGAAATTTATCTCAGGTGCCACCCATTTCTCTTTATTATTGCTGAGATGTTTCTACACCTTGACTGGTGTCCACCTGTGGTAAATTAAATTGATTGATAGAATAGAAGGCGTCACAGCTGACAATAGAAGGTGTCACAGCTGACAATGCATAAAAAAGCAAAAAACCAAGCCGTGAGGACAAAGAAACTGCCTACAGAGCTCAGAGAAAGAATTATTGCTAGGTACAGAGAAGACTACAAAGAATTCTGATACACTGAAGTTCACAAGAGCACAGTGGACTCTTAATTCTCAAATGGAAGAAGTCTGGCACATCCAGGACTCTTCTGGTCTGGTCTCCCAGGAAAACTGAGCCATCAGTTGAGAAGGTCATTAGTTAGAGAGGTGACTAAGAACATGCTAGTCATTCTGACTGAGCCCCACAGATCCAGAGGGACAACCATCACTGCATCCCTCCACCATCTGGGCTTTATGGCAGACTGGCTAGACAGAATCCTCTCTTCAGTGCAAAACACATGTAAGCCCATTTGAGGATTTTGCAAAAAAAAAAAAAAACAACAACAGAACAACAAGATTCTCTGGTCTGATGAAACCAAGATTGAACTGTTTGGTCTCAATTCTAAATGTTATCTTTGGAGGAAACCAGGCACTGCTCATTACCTGCATTAGCCCAGCCCTGACTTGAACTCAACTGAACATCTCTGGAGGGTCATGAAATTGGCTGTACACTGACAGTCCCCATCCAACCTGACAGAGCTTTAGAGGATTTTAAGACCTGAGGCTGTAATTATTGACAAACATGATTCAATTAAGTACTGGGTAAAGGGTCTGAATACTCAAGTACATGTGATATTTTGTTTTTTCTTTCTTTTCAATAAATTTACAGACTTTTTAAAAATTTCTTTTCACTTTATCATTACAGGGTACAGCATGTAAATTCATAATAATAAATTAATGAATATAAAAAATTGTATTATCAGGCTGCAACATGACAAAACTGAAAAAAATAAAGGGAGTCTGAATAGTTTCTTATTGCACTGTAGACCTCAGTTCAGCATTAAACACAATCATCCCTCAGCACCTGAATAAGGAGCTGAGCTGGCTGGGCCTAAACAACTCCCGCTGCAACTGGGTCCTCAACTTCATGACTGGAAGACCTCTGTCAGTTCAGATTGGGAACAGCATCTCCAGACCCACTACACTGAGCACTGGGGCCCCTCAGGGCTCTGTGTTCGGCCCACTGATGTTCACTGTTGACTCACAACTGTGTAGCAATGCACCTGCTCAAATCACATCATCAAGGTCAGCAAAGACACGACCGTGGTGGGTCTCATCTGCACGAACGACAATTCACCAAACAGACAGGAGATGCAACTGCTTACAGCCTGGAGTAGAGCCAACAACCTGTCTCTAAACATTGATAAAATTAAAGAGATGGTTGTTGATTGTAGATTGTCAAGTGTACCAAATTTCTTGGTGTTCATCTGGTGGAGAACTTCACCTGGTCACTCAACACTGGCTTGATCACCAATAAAGTCCAGCAGCATCTCTCTATGAAATCTGAAAAAATCTCCCTCCACCCATCCTTAGCACATTTTACAGAGGGACCATCGAGAGCATCCTAAGCAGCTGCATTACTGTCTGGTTTGAACACCAGCTCCATCACCCAGCAGCGTCTCTACTTCCTCCGAAAGCTGAGGAAAGCTCATCTCCCTCCCCCATTCTGACTACAGAGGGACCATTGAGAGCATCCTGAGCAGCTGCATCACTGTCTGGTTTGGGAATTGCATCATGTTGGATCGCAAGAGCCTGCAATGGATAGTGAGGACAGCTGAGAAGATCATCAGAGTCTCTTTGTCCTATCACAGACATTTACACACTTTCACACTGCATCCGCAAAACCAACATCATTGTGGATGACCCCACACACTCTCTTCACCATTCTGCCATGTGGATAAAGGTACCAAAGCATTCAAGCCCTCAGAACCAGAGTGTACAACAGTTTCATCCCAGAAGCCATCAGACACCTCAACAACCAGAACTGTACTGAACACACACACACACACACATACACTCATTCAACAAACATCCATGTCTACAGCACCACCCATATTAAACCTTTTACATGCTGTTTTTGCACATGCTGTCTTGCACACTCTCTCAATTGCTGTTTTGCACACCAATCATTGTATACAATCATGCAACTGTTGCTATTAAATGTGGATATATGTTTACAAAAACCCTCTTTGTTCAGAATATTATATTTGATACAATGTACTGTATAATACAGTGTACACACTGTAAGAAACTACAGATTGTTGTACCCACATTCTGTTCTAAGATACACGTCAGAAATAGCCCATTACCTAAAAGGCT
>JAOTRN010013583.1:0-12762 GCA_028566695.1 Bagroides melapterus | reverse complement strand
TTTATGAACCATAGTGTAAGCCATGTGATCATTCAAGTGCATGATATAGATCCACGATACTTTAATTGGAACTTATTAATTTCCCCGACTCCACCACATGTATGCAAATGAGTGCCCAAGCGGAGACAAAGAAACCTTTTTCCTGCTGAAAGTTCAAGCCATGGATTGGTTACTCTAGGAAAACTAGGTGGACCAAGAGAACAATAAAAGGTCAAGTCTTTTAGAGAAGGAGAAGTCACTCTCTCTAGAAGAAGTTTCTCAGAAGAGTCATATGGGAGTCGTGGGGAGAGTCGTGGGGAGAAGTTCTGCTCGAGGGGAGATTTCCCCGTTGAAGTTCCTTGTCCCGGAAAGCCTATTAATGCAAATATTCACCCTGGTATGTATATTAAATAGTTTTTAGTACATACTGTAAATAGGCCAAGGACACCTGCCCATCACACCCATATGTGAGCCTTATTTTGTATTGTGTTAACCCAGGTTAAAAGAAGAAAATAATAATAATAATAAAATAAAAGGGAAATAAAAAGAAATTGAGGAACCAGTTTAATTGATTTTGATTAAAGAAATAAAACTGAATATGTATAACAGCATATGTACAAAATCAAAAGCTATGTACACTGGACGATATGTATAGCCCGTGTGTTCTAGGCATAATTATATGAAGTGATCAAGAAAGAAACATGTTGTGTTAAACAACAGGGCAGACAAGTGGTAAATGTGAGAAAAGATGAATAACAATTTTACAAACTGCAATATATAGTATTGTGTTAAACCTTTGATTAAGCACATCATGTTGCTTTTGAATTTTTGAGTGGATGTGAGTGGATTGAAGACATCCTCTTGAGAACTGACAAGGATATTGAGTTAATTGTAAAAATTCATGGAACTGGTGAGTTTTTCTGTATTCCTGTGTTTTATAACTTTAGAATTCAATGATAATCTGAATGTGTTATTGTTCAGAAGTGTTTATGTGGAACTGAAAAAAAATCAGTTCAGGTGATGTTCATGCAAAAAAAAAAGAAAGAAAATAAAGGATAATGTTTCAATTCATTATAATTTAAAGATTTTTATAGGAACATTCTCTAAAGTCATGTAAATTGTTCGAGATACTTTGGAGATTATTATTGCTCTGTCTGTATACAGTGTTCAGGTTTTTTGTTGATGTTCAAATGAGAGAACATTAATTATTATACACACAATTATTATAGGGTTTCATGTTTATTGTTTTTGAAAGTTGGATATTGGACTCTATTATTGACAATTTGTGAACCAAAAAGCTTTGTATTTTCAATTTGAGCCACTGTAACACTTTGTGAAGGTCACAACAATTCATTGCAGGATTAAGTACACCAGGTTACCCCGGTTCCCTGAGAAGGGAACTAGACTCTGTGTTGAGTTGATGCTATGGGAATGCTTCTTTGAGGAAGTTGTGTCTGAAGCTCTGTGTGCACACATGCCAATTTAATGGCTTGGAAAGGACAGGTGGCGTAGTAATTACATGCCAGCAAGTCTATATAAGGGCATTTATGTCACATTACTCCAGCTTCTATTTGTCTGAAGAAAGAGAGAATGGATGCCTGGGGCATGGCAAGTGACGCAGTGTCTCGTTCCCTTCTCAGGGACTGGGTTACATACGTAACCTGGTGTGGTTCCCTTTTCAGGGAACTAGACAATGCGCCGAGTTGATGCTATGGGAATGTCAACACCCATGCCGCCACGCACCGGTCGATGACTGTGCTAGAGGCTGTGAGAGAGCATGAGCCGACTGGGAACAGAGCATCAATAGCCCTGCAGGACACCAGACCTTGGAGTGGAGGATCGCTCCCAGTGAAAGAAACCTGGTCTATGCCCAGAGCAGAATCCACTGTGCCAGCCTGAACAGGGGGCGCAAATGCAGAATGCCCTGATGAATGGAAGTCACCGCAGTGCCATCCCCTGAGGTGTAGGAGAATGTGTTTCGGAAACACGACACGCCCCAATGACATGCCCCTAGAGTGGGACCTAAGGCCAGGAACCGGGGTCGTATCCACAAAAGAAGGGTACAAAGCCCAAGGCACGTAACCCATATGGACCTGAGGGGATGTCTGGAGGTAGACCCAAAGGTAGAACATTGGCAACAGAGAGGCTTTGGCCTAGCAGAATAGCTTTTGCTGCTGACATGATGGAAGCCACCAGAATAGGAGACAGACATGCCTGCCTCATGGTGTTGTTCCAACAAACCCCAAAAAGGTGGTTCTCTGAGAAGGAGAAATCACATGCTTTCCTGGGTTCAGCCTAAGGCTTAGAGACCTCATATGGGCAAGCACAGCATCTCAATGCCTGGCCACTATAGCCTTAGGCTTGGCCAGAAAGCAAGTCGTCCGTCGAAAGAGTCTTGTGATGATAATACGCCCCTAGAGTGGGACCCAAGGCCAGGAACTCGGGGTCTTTTCCACATAAGAAGGGTACGAAGCCCATGGCACGCAACCTTTATGAACCTAGGGGATGACTGTGGGGATGAAAGCCAGCCATGTGAGGCAGACCCAAAGGAATAACTTTGGCTGCTTCTGCCACGAGGCTGAGCACTCTCTGTGCCTCTGCAACAGAGAGGCTTTGGCCTAGCCAAATAGCTTTTTCTGCCTACGAGGTGGAAGCCACCAGAGCAGGAGACAGACGTGTCTGCCTCATGGTAGAGTTCCAAACAAACCCCAGAAAGGTGGTTTTCTGAGAAGGAGAAAACAAACGCTTTCCTGGGTTCAGCCAGAGGACTAAAGACCTCATATGGGCAAGCACAGCATCTCAGTGCCTGGCTGCCACAGCCTTTGGCTTGGGCAGAAAGCAAGGCGTCCTTCAAAAGAGTCTTGCGATGATGATATGCTACTTAGAGTGGGACCCAAGGCCAGGAACTGGGGTCTTTTCCACATAAAATGAGTACGAAGCCCAAGGCACATCTATGAACCAACATAGATTCAACACCTTTGAACCTGAGGAGATGTCTGTGGGGATGAAAGCCCGCACCCCTTAGCCAGAACTGGAGTGGTCTCATGTGAGGCAGACCAAAAGGAATAATGTTGGCTGCTGCCTCCACAAGGCTGGGCACTCTCTGTGCCTAGGCAACAGAGAGGCTTCAGCCTAGCTGAATAGCTTTTGCTGCTGAAAGATGGAAGCCACCACAGTGGGAGACAGACGTGCCCAACTCGTGGTGGAGTTCCAAACAAACCCCAGAAAGGTGGCTCTCTGAGATGGAGAAAGCACACGCTTTCCTGGGTTCAGGACTAGGCCAAAAGGAAAAACACAGTACTGGCAAGTGTCACCGTAAATGCAAACCTGAGGAACTTTCTGTGTTCTGGTTAAGAGCCTATGTGACAATAAGCATCTCTGAGTTCCATCCTCACAAATCAGTCCTCAGACCGAATCTGGGATGCAATAACCTCAAGAATGAGCATCCTGAGCTTGTAAGTCTTCAGAGTACAGTTCAGAGCCCACAGGTCCAAAATTGAATCTCCCTGCCACACTGAAACAGCGCACTGGTAGGTGCTGACCCAGGGTACAGATCTGCCTTCTTTTTTTGCAAGGAAAATGAGTGGGCACAGGCCCCACTGCTCCCCAAAATGCCAAAGGTGGCAGAGTAGGAGAGAAGGACTACCTAAGAAGGATGCTCATTATTGCCTCCTCAGAGTCTGATGCTGAAAAATAATAATCCCACATTTGTTTCAGGAGAAATCACAAAAACGAGCTCCTGGAGCCGAAGCAGCGGAATTTTGATCAGGCGCTTTGCTGGCACACAGCTAGACAAGAGAGAATTGAGTTGCAGACTGTACACCATCGCCCACATGAAGTTCCTCAGAGTTTGCAATGCAAACAATAATACCTTGTTCAGGTCAGGAGAAATCGCAAGTGAGCTCCCGGAGCCGAACGGAGGAATCAGATTAGCGATAATCCACAATTCAGTGGCAGAATGCACAACATAGTCCACATCAAGCTCCTCAGCGTCCGATGCAAATGATAATAATTCCCCGTTCGAGTCGGGAGAAATCACAAAGTGAGCTCCCAGAACCAAAGCGGAGGAATTAAAGTCAGGCGCTTGGCTGGAATTCAGCCAGACAAGCGCGGATTGTTTACCGACAACACGCATATTTTTATTTATTTTTTATTTATTGCTTCCCACAGCATGAACACCACTGGCCGAGTTATAAGGCAACTCAGTGGTGAACCGCTCATCATTGCCCACATCGGACCCCTCAAAGTTCAATGCATGTGATAATAGTTCCCTGTTCAGGTAGAGAGTAATCACAAAGTGAGCTCCCATAGCTGAAGCTGAGACATTAGAGCCAGCAGAGAGGATGAGAAAAAGGACTCAGCTGTTTCTCGTTGTATTTCTGCTAACTCAGACTGCAACCACAATGAATGAAGCTGACACGCTGCCTTGACAGACGCGGACCTACAGCCTGGAATGCAGTCAGCAATCTCTCACAATGCACGCATTCGGCTCCCCTTTTTTCTTTTTTTGACAGCCAATCGCATCATGATAAAAAAAAAGACCCTAGTTTTTATATATCTTCTTTTGCCCTAGTCTTAGACAATATGACAGACAATAGACACAATCATACCCAGAGTGCTTCCTGAAGACAAAGAAGCTGGAATAATGTGACGTACATGCCCTTATATGGACTTGCTGGCACATAATTACTTCGCCACCTGTCATTTCCAAGCTATTAAATTTGTGCACACAGAGCTTCAGACACAACTTCCTCAAAGAAGCATTTGACGCAGAGCTGACAATATGGGAATGCTTCTTTGAGGAAGTTGTGTCTGATTTTAATAGCTCGGAAAGGTGGCAAAGTATTTAAGCACCAGCAAGTCCAAAAAAGGGTATTCACTTCTCAGGGAACTGTGTTACATAAGTAACATGGTATAGTTCCCTTTCGAGGGAACTCAATGCTGTGTCGAGTTGAGGGCTATTGATGTTGTATTCCCAGTCTGCATGTGCTCTCTCCTGGCCTCTGGCTCAGTCATCAACCAGTGCATGTTCCCATATTGTCAACTCGACGCAGCGTTGAGTTTCCTCGAAAGGGGACTTCACCAGGTTATGTATGTAACCCAGCTCCATGAGAAAGGAATGCTGCATCACTTGCCACACCCTGGGCGTCCATTCGCTGTTCCTTCAGACAAATAGAAGATGGAGTAATGTGACGTAGATGCCCTATTATGGACTCGCTGGTGAGTAATTACTTCACCACGTACACACAGAGCTTCAGACACAACATCATCAAAGAAGCATTTTCTCTTCTCAGGGAACGGGGTTACATACATAACCTGGTGAAGTTCCCTTTCAAGGAAACTCGAGTTGACAATATGGGAACATGCACTGGTTGATGATTGTGCCAGAGGCCATGAGAGAGTACAAGCAGACTGGGAATACAACATCAATAGCCCTGCAGGACCTTGCAGGACCTTTCCGCTAGATGGTGCTTGTGTACTTAAGCACTCGCCCATTTCGCTAAAATTTGATTAGTTTAATCTATATGGTTTTATATTTGTGTGTGTGTGTGTGTGAAGAGTTTCCGACACAACTTCCTCAAAGAAGAGTTCCCATAGCATCAACTCAAAGGGAACTCAAAGATCCTTAACAAAATACAGCTATGCAATACAATTGTGCTCAGTAAGGTGGTGGGGCAGCCAAGTTGGCTCATCTAGTTAGAAATATTCAAGATGTTAAACATGATGGTGTTGATTGACAGCTACACATATTAGTAAGGAAATTGAAGCTTTGGATCCCTATCTATTTGTCCAGATTTACAAAACTTCTTACTATAATGTATATCAAGTGAATATCACAATAGAATTTCACAAACTAAATTTTAATAAATGGAAATACATGTTTAACGTAGATATTCAAAGCTCATACAAACAATTAACTTTAAAGCTCACAACCCACAAACATTAATACATAGAAGATGAAACAACTATACACAAATCAACGTTTTCAACACTTTTGAGTTTAGTCAGTTTCATTCTCAAAACACACAATGCACAATAACATTAAGCATATTTTCTGCCCTTTTAAACTCTACAACCATCTATATTAGTCAGAATAAAATCTAAAAGGGTGTCAGAAATGCTGAAACGTTTTCTGAATACGAAGAATATTATATACTGACTGCTACCTACTATAAATGCATGAAGTTTAAAACCATGTTAAACTGGCTTAGCTAGTTTATATCATGCTATTTAATCAAATATGAATGGAAATTGAATGAATGCTAAACAGAAAAAAAGAGGATAAAAAAGGAGCATGGTGACTATCAGTTCTGTTTATCCTGCCTCATGTCTCTTTTTCAGACAGCAGCAATTTATCCAGCTTTGACAGTTCTCTCTGTGAACACAAAGGGAATAAACAATAAGATGCTGTTCAAAACCCATAGATATGACAGTGGGAGAGAGTCTGCTAGGGTGTGTCCTTCAATTATTTGCTAATTCAAGTCCAAAACAGAGTATTCTTATTGCCTGAAAACATCAAATATGCATACTGAGTCTACAGTATAGTATGATAATTTTGAAGATCAACATGTTTCAATGTTATGATGCGCAATGTTCAATGTTTAGATTACAATTTCAACGAAGGATTTGTGACACAGGTTAGGGTTGTGACACAGGTAGTTAGCTTTTACTAAGTAAAATTAATTAATTAATTAATTCATTGTCCATACCATCTACAGGCGAAGGCAGGGTACACCCTGGACAGGTTGCCAGCCTATCGCATGGCCACATTCACATTCAATGGGCCTATGGGCAATTTAGAGATGCCAATCAACCTACAATGCATGTCTTTGGACTGGGGGAGGAAACCCCCAATGCACAGGGAGAAGAAGGAAACTCCACACACGAACCCCCAACTCTGGAGGTGTGAGGTAAACGTGCAAACCACCAAGCCACTGTGACCTGCCAAGTAAAATTATGTATTTGATAACTGATTGTATGTATTAATAAAAATATAATAATATAAATAATATTAGACTTAGATTTTATTGATGTAGCAGCCAAGCTGACCAAACACCTTCCTGCATGTAAAGAGAACCCTCACCTGAATTCTGACACTTCCAGCTTGCCACTAGACACTTATGTTTGTACTTCCGGGATTTCAGATGTACATTATATATATAAAATCATGGCCATGCCAACAGTCTAGTGTGAAGTATTGCTGATTCACCTCTGCATACCAAGCTGTTGTTTGTTTTTGTTTGCAAAGCTGACTGCTTTTCGTGGTTTATGACTTACTGCCTGTATTTCTGTTGTTCTGTATTTTTGCCTGACAAATTGGATTGTTTACCTGGGTTATTTATTAAAGTGCTGTTTTGCACAAGAATCATATAGCCTCTTCATTACAATTGTAGTGGACTGTACATGTGGGAAAGATTGTGGAACATTCTTCAATTATTCTTCGGCATCTCTGAGCCGTCCTATATCGCATCCACTTGACATTCCAGATCAAAAGTACAGATAAAACTGTATTCTGCAAAATTCTAATTTGATAAACTGTCACCTTATATATCTAAATATAAAAAGTTTTGATCCTGTAGGTCAAATGTAAAACTGCATCTCAAGAGTCAACTTTAAGTCTACGTTTTGATTTATATTTATACCATTTATAATAGCAGATTATAATCCAGAGTTACTTACAGAAGTTCCTTGGTCTATTTCATTGAATATTTTCTGGTATTGATTCACTGAGAAATGGATTAAAATAGCAATCAATCAAAAAACTCTGCTGGGGAGGTAAAATAGCACATAGCCAACACAAGGTGTTTGTTTGTTTGCTTGCTTGCTCACTTGTTTTCTACGTTCATTGGAAACTGAGAAATGGTGAAAGCATCCAAGAATTGCTAAAGGAAATTACACCAGGTTACATATGTAACCCGGTTCCCTGAGAAAAGAACAAGACGCTGTGTCGAGTTGACACTATGGGAACTGCCTCTTTGAGGTTGTGTCTGAAGCTCTGTGTGCACACACACCAATTTAAAGGCTCGGAAAGAACAGGTGGCGACAATTAGGATACTCACGCGCCACTAAGTTCATAAAAAGGCATTCACATCAGATTGCTCCAGCTTCTATTTGTCTGAAGGGAGCACAAATGGACGCCCGGGGCATGGCCAGCGATGCAACATCTCGTTCCCTTCTCAGGGAACCAGATGCAGCATCTCGTTCCCTTCTCAGGGAACCGGGTTACATAGGTAACCTGGTGTAGTTCCCTTTCGATGGAACTTGACGCTGCGTCAAGTTGATGATATGGGAACATCAATACCCACGCTGCCACGCACTGGCCAATGACTGTGCCAGAGGCCATTGGAGAGCACGGATAGACTCGGCACAGAACATCAAAGGACCTGATATCCTGGGGTGGGGTCCAGGTCCAGGCTGTAAAACCTGATAAATGTGTGCGGAGAGGAGCAGCCCACTGCAGCACAAATATCCGCGAGGGGGACACCAATGGCTAGGGCACTGGATGAGGAGATACCCCTAGTAGAGTGAGCACTGATGCCTAGAGGCGAAGCAACACCATGCGCCTCATAGGCCTGAGTAATGGCGTCCACCATTTTACCCCTGTTCCGGCCCCCAAAACAGACAAACAGGGAGGAGGAATTACACCACAAGCATGAGCAGTGGACATAAGTCCTCAAGGCCCTGACTGGGCAAAGCAAATGCAGCCTCTCCTGCTCCGCTGACTCATGTGGCGGAGGACAGTAGGCCTGCAGGATGATGGGGCAACCCTGGGCACCTTGGGGACATATCCCACCCTGGGGTGCAGGATAGCCTTGGACATGCCAGGGGCAAATTCTAGGCAGGCAGGGACAATCAACAGGGCCTAGAAATCTTCTATCCTTTTGAGGGAGGCCAAGGCTAAGATCAGAGCCGTTTTCAGGGTCAGACACTTTTCAGAGACTCCATGGCCTCAAACGGGGCTTCCAACAGCCCCTCCAGGAGCACAGAGAGGTCCCAGGAAGGAAGGCGTGGCCTGCAGGAAGGCCTCAGCCACCTGATGCCACGCAGAATGCGAGAGACCAGTGGGTGCCACCCCAAGGAGGCCCCAAGGACAGATTTGTGGTTCGCACGTACACCATCAGAGTTGATGGGGACAAGACCAGAGAAAAGTGAGACTGCAGAAACTCCAGCACTGTACCTCCTTCACTGGGCAGTGAACTGGATCCTGACAGTGCTCATTACACCAGAGGTGGAAAAGCCTCCACTTCAAAGCATAAAGCTTCCTGATGGAGGGAGCCCTAGCATTCAGCAGAGTCTCTGATACCTCAGATGAGAGGCCAGCCTCTAGGAACTGGTGCCCCTCAAGGGCCAGGCCCAGAGCTTCCACATCTTGGGGTGGGGTTGTCAGATTGCCCCCTGCGCCTGAGAGAGGAGATCCTTCCTGACGGGAACCTCCCAAGGAGTGCCGTATAGGAGGGAGGCTAGGTCCGCAAACCAGGCTCGAGCGGGCCAATGGGGAGCCACTAAGAGAAGGCTGGCTCGGTCGTGGTGCACCCTGGCTAGGACTTGTAGGAGCAGAGCTACCGGGTGAAAGGCGTACAGATGTAGCCTCAGCCACGTCTGTACCTGAGCATCCAAGCCCAGAGGGGCTGGATAATGGAGAGAGAACCATAGCGAACCATTGCATCAACCTGAACAGGGGGCGTGAACGCAGACCTCCCTGATGATTGATATAGGACACCACCACAGTGCTGTCTGTGCGCACTAGCACATGGCAGCCCCTGAGGTGTGGGAGAAAATGCTTCAATGCCAGAAACATGGCCCTCATTTTGAGACAATTTATGTGCTTTGAGAGATAGGCCCTGGGCGGGTTGGCCGTCCAAGGTCCCGCCCCAGCCTGAAAGTGAGGCGTCTGTCGAAAGAGTCATCCGACGGTGAATCACCTCTATAGTGGGACCCGAAGGCAGGGAACCGGGGTCTCTTCCATATAAGAAGGGTACGAAGCCCATGGCATGTAACCCTTATAGGCTTGTGGGGGTGCCTGCTTGGATGAAAGCCTGCACCCCTCAGCCAGAACTGAAATAGCCTCATGTGAAGCAGACCCAAAGGAATAATGCTGCTGCCATGAGGCCGAACACTCTCTGTGCCTCTGCGACGGAGAAGCTTTGGCCTAGCCGAATAGCTTTCACTGCTGAAAGGATGGAGGCCACCCGAGCGGGAGACAGATGTGCATGCAAAGTGGTGGAGTCCCAAACTACCCCAGAAAGGTGGTTCTCTGGACAGGAGTAAACACATACTTCTCTGAGTTCAGCCTGAGGTTCAATGACCTCATATGGGCAAGCACAGCATCTCGATGACTGGCCAACCATAGTCTTTGACTGAGCCAGTCATCCAAATAGTTCAGTACACGGATGCCCTGGAGACACAGCGGTGCCAGGGCTGCATCCATGCACTTTGTGAATGTACCTGGTGAAAGGGCTAGGCCAAAAGGAAGAACACTATGCTGGTAGGCTTCGCCCCCAAAAGCAAACCTGAGGAACTTCCTGTGCTCTGGCAAAATGCTTATGTGAAAATAAGCATCTTTGAGGTCTATCATCACAAACCAGTCCTCGGACTTGATCTTAGATACAATAACCCTGAGCGTGAGCATCTTGAACTTGTACATCTTCAAAGTGCAGTTCAGGGCACGCAGGTCCAAAATTCGACGCAGCCCCCTGTCTTTCTTGGGCACAACAAAATATTGGCTGTATAAGCCGGAGTCCCAACCTGAGAGGGGAACATGTTCTATGGCCCCTTTCCTCAGGAGTGAGAGAAGTTCCTGCTGGAGGAACACTGCCTGGTGTTTGCCGACAATTGTGGGCAACACACCCTGAAACCGTGGAGGCGATCTAGTTCCTGTACCCTTTTACTACAGTGTCCAGACCGACTGAGACACACCTGGCAGAAGCGTCCATGCTGCCTGTTTGTCTGAGAGTGGTGGTAATCTCACGCTGATCCCCCCGGTGCCCTGAAACAGTGCACTGGCAAGTGCTAACCCAGGGTAACAATCTGCGCAAGAAAGCAGAGCAGGCACAGACCCCCCCTGCCCTCCGATACTCACGATACTCACTTCTTCTTCAGGCCAATCTAAATTCAACTTCTCAACTGTGCGAATCACCACCCGAGGAGCTCCTCGAATGTCACTGGTTGCGGCAGCGAATCAGCAGAGGGAAGCCCCTCCTTGCCCCTGTCGAGCTCCTCAGAGCCCGATGTGGAGAGCAGCACGCTCTCTTCCAGGTCGGAAGAAAACGCGGCGCGAGTTCCCGAAACCGAAACTGAGCGAACGGAGTCAGGGGAGGGGGCAAGAGAAAGGGAAAAACCTGTCTCTTGCTCTGCCTCTACGAACCTGTGAACCCCATGATCGGAGCCGCCACGCCGCCTCGGTGGACGCGGGACCTGAACCACAAGGCGCAGTCGGGATTGGAGCTTACGCAGAGGATATTCCTCGCAATGCACGCAGGCGGCTCCCTCGAGAGCTGACCGGGCATGCTCCTCTCCCAAACAAGCAACAGAAAGAGAATGCATGTCATCCGCCATTATATAGTGGGGGCACTGATGCACGTATCTCTTAAAATGCTTATTTACTCCTATCTCTGAATGTGTATTCTCTTTTTTTCCATGCGCTAGACAGACATTTCAAACAATCGACACACATACACAGACCACTACCTGGAGACAAAGAAAGCTGGAGCAATGTGACGTTAATGCTCCAGGAGCTCGCTTTTGCGATCTCTCCTGAACCAGTTGTGGGGATTATAATTTTTTAGCATCGGACTCTGAGGATCTCCATGCGCTCATTAATGAACGTCCTTCTTAGGTAGGCTCTCCATACTTCCTGCTCCGCCGCCTTTGGCATTTTGGGGAGCAGTAGGGCCTGTGCCCACTCCTTTTCCTTGAGGTTATTGCATCCCAGAACAGGTCTGAGGACTGGTTTGTGAGGATTTAGCATACGCTCTTATCCAGAGCACAGGAAGTTTATCAGGCCCCCATTGAGGGCAACGCTTACCAGTATTGTGTTCTTCCTTTTGGCTTAGTCCTGAACCCAGGAAAGAGTGTGTGTTCTCCAGCTCAGAGAATCACCTTTCTGGGGTTTGTTTGGAACTGGCGAGTCGGGCGTCCATCTTTCAGCAGCAAAAGCCACTCAGCTAGGCCGAAGCCTTTCTGTTGCCGAGGTACAGAGAGTGCCCGGCCTCGTGGAGGCAGCAGTCAACGTTGTTTCTTTGGGTCTACCTCACATGAGGTCACTCCAGTTCTGGCTCAGGGGTGCTGGCATTCATCCCCACAGGCATCCCCTCAGATTCATAGGTGTTATGCGCCGTGGGTTTTGTAACCATCTTATGTGGTAAGACCCCGGTTCCTGGCCTTGGGTCCGACTCTAGGGGCGTATCATCGTGGCAGGACTCTTTCGGCGGATGCCTCGCTTTTCTGACCAAGCCAAAAGCTATGGCAGCCAGGCATTGAGGTGCTGTGCTGCCCATATGAGGTCTCTCGGCCTCACGCTGAACCCAGGAAAGCGTGTGCTTTCTGCTTCTCAGAGAACCACCTTTCTGGGGTTTGTTTGGAACTCCACCTTGAGGCGGGCACATCTGTCTCCTGCTTTGGTAGCTTTCACCTCATCAGCAGCAAAGCTATTTGGCTAGGCCAAAGTCTCTCTGTAGCTGAGGCATGGAGAGTGCTTAGCCTCATTGTGATGGCAGCCAACGTTATTCCTTTGGGTCTGCCTCACATGAGGCCACTCCAGTTCTGTCTCAGGGGTGCAGGGTT
>JAOTRN010013046.1:0-12795 GCA_028566695.1 Bagroides melapterus | reverse complement strand
CCCCCCCCCCCCCCCCCCCCCCCCCGTCATTAAAGCTAAAGTAAGACGAGGCGAAGACAGAGACTTTTGATTAAATGTCCTTTAATAAGATTATGTGAATAAATGAGAATAAAAATGGGCATTGATGAATTAACAAAAAAGCAGGTCATAAATGGCTCTCCTTCAGAAAATACCAAAGTTATATTATTCATTAATTTGCAGCCAGTAATAGTTTTGTAACAGAAAGAAACTGCTCAAACAGATATATAATGAGTAATACAACTGGAATGAATGGTGACTCACCGATCAGTTCTGCTATAGCGCTAAAGGGCCCAGTGTGGCTTGTAGAGTTTGCATGCAGAAAACTTGGACTAACCTTTAATCAGGGAAATATCACATGTCAATGAAGTAGCTATAAACACACTCCTAAACTTATAATGTTTAAAATATAAAAAAAATACATATGAAAACACATGGAGCATGTTGCAATGCTCGGATATATCCAAAGTTAACCCCATTACAAAACACAAAACTGTAGCACAAATCAAAGTATGTGATATTACTTATTATTTATTATTAATTTATTCTTATTTATTATTTATGTTAATTATTAAGTCTGTTCTGAGTCAAAGTCTAGACAGGTCAGCCTATTTTTGAACCTCTTGCTTGTAAACGACATGATCAATTTAAAATGAGTATATCTAAAAAATTACAACGGTGTATTTGAATAATTCTGGTACTTTAGAGACATTAGAGAATATGGAACACAGCAAAAAATAAAAAAAGAATAAAAATAATAATTTGTGGTTAATAATTTTTGGTCACAGAGTGTGCATCCTTATATTGTTGGAATCTGCAGAATCTGGTTGTGTTTGTATCATGTAATGGCCAATTACTTGTGTCAGTTTTGATATATTTTGAAATATTTTTGTTCTGTCTGTTCATTTAGCTGCTTGGTGTTAGAATTGTGTTTTGTTTAGGTGTCAGTGGTCTTTGTAGTCTTTCAGTTGAGCTTCCTCCTGTACTTCTGCAAAGCTGCATGTGTAGAAACATTCAGGATTTTTATGCCTATGAAAGGATTTATAATTGCTGTCCTGGCTTGCCCCCAGTACTAGGGGGCCTAGGGTGGAAGAGTGGACCTTGGTTTGCTTTTGCCATTCAAAATACGTTCAAAAAAGTTCTGGTCACATGTCAAGTCTCAGGTTTAGATTAATAGGCTCATTCTAATATGTTATTATTTTCCATAGCTCATTAAAAGGGACTAGTAAGGCACTCCTAACCTAAAACTAATATCATTAAAAACTATTTTCATTTACTTTAAGTCATTAAGTGGATTCAGAATGGAAGTCTTTTATACTTTTCTTTTTTCTCATGACAAGTCTTAACTTCAAAAAAAGGGGATGATGGTGAGGGTTTATTGATTCTATGACATTTAGTGAAACAGGAACAAACAACAGGAACAAACACTACATATTAATATAAATGTTTTTATGTTTCTATAAATATCAAATATTTATACTGATATATAACTAAATATTAATATAAATTCAACTTAATATGCACAAGTACAATGTGTTGTTCAATAAAAATTAATAATGTAAAAAAGGAAAAATTCCAAAGTTCCAAATAGCTGCAGTGTGAGATGAATAAACGTTTCAGGAGATGTCTTTATAGGAAAATAATTTGGAGTATGGAGTTTGGAGTATTATTACTTCATCCAGTCACAGATAATTGACCAAATGACCAATTGTGTTTTTTTTTTCTTTACTCAATAACTACATTGCTAATTTATCAGCAGTGAATACTTCTCCATCACTTCCCTTTCAATGTGACTGCAAATAAAAATAATGTTTGATTTTCAGACAATGTAGTGAGTTAAGATATCATTTAGTTGAATAAATAGTTATAGTTTGAGTGTTTGAATTACCTGCATCTGCATCATATATGTTCTAATAATGAAGCTGTGAATTTAACTACTTCAAAAAGTAAATAAACAAATAAAATGAATTCCCCCTTTAATAATCAGACCCAGAGATAAAGTGGTTTGAAAAGATTGCATTATAACTGCTTATGAATATCACTTTTATGTTGTGTTTTTTGATGTGATGTTTTATATATATATATAAACATTTACTATGTGATATAGCTTATTCAGGGCAGAATTAAATAAAGAATAAAATGCAATTTTTATGATTTTATTTTTTTTTCATATATTGTTTTTAGTTTAAATTTATATATATATATTTATTATTATTTTGCAGATTCTACTATGCATTTGTAAACTCATTTACTCAGTTACTTTTTTAACATATTATACAGTATATTAAACACACAAAGGAAAAAAATAAAAATAAAAACGTCCAGAGAACCGTTTCATTTTCAGTAGAACTGAAAATGAAACTACTCTGGCACATCAGTCAGGTTTGTCATAGAATTTTCTGCTCCACCTTAAAACGAGAACGTCTCTTCATCGTAAATGAAACTGTTCTCTAGACAGTGATGCTCAGACTTAACAATAGAAACTGTTGGAGCTTTTGTACACGAAATATGGGGATTTGGTTCTTTTTTTATGCTTGTTTGAACAGAAATGACCATTAGAGATGCTTATTTTAAAAACACCATAAAAAACCTTAATTTAAATTGAAAAAATTCTGTAATCATTTTTAATATTACTGATGTACACCTGTTTCTTACTTATAAAATCTGAAAACTGTCTTTAAATTTTTATATCGTGGAAACTGAGAACATATATATCTAAATGTTACTGATTATTTTATAGCATGAGAGAAAACCAACAAGCACAGGATATGTCCCTGACATTAGCACGTTTCCTTTCTGGCTGTTTTTCAAGAGCCATTTTAAAGCAAACATAACTATGTATGATTATATGAATGTATATAATGAAAAGTTCCATTGTTGTTGTTAGATATCCACAGTGAAAAAGTTCCATTCAGAGAAACTCAATTGGGTAGGCAGAAACATTTATCCATGCTAAAAGCAGCTAATTTATATATCTTATTTAATAAATAAAACTATTCATGATTCAAGAAAGAATCTCCTTCACCACACTTCCCGACATTTCAAGTCAACAGAAACAAGGAATTTCCAAGAATAGCTAAGGAGCCATGTCAAATGCACCCAGATGTGAACCCAGACTAAGCCCAATTCCAACTGACGTGCTGATGTAACGCATTTTAGCTCACAAAGATATTAATCTACAGGATATTTTATACATAAACGTTATGTCCTTAAAGAGACTGTGTTCACTTTTACAAGATTAGAAACAAGAATATGCTCTCCACTTTCACTGTTAATCATGTTCAGAGGGCAAAATTTAGACATGTAGAATTTATTAATCCCATGATTATTAGAAACCATCGCCATCTACCGACGACACACTGCTAGTGCGTATAAAGGACGACCGGAAATGTTTCACTACCAAACTTCTGGGGTATAGTGTGATACCCAGAACTTTCAGATGTTGTTTAACAATGTTCTTTAACAATATTGTGTCACTGACGCATTTACCTGATGTCAAATAAGGACGAATGACGACAGATTGTATCACCCAAATATGTATGACAGTTAAAATAATGTCACATAGACTACACATAGCTTCAGTATTTGCACTTCTCGGCCACATTATATATCCGTTACTGTTCGCTGCTTAAAGTTTAAGTTATAAAATTAAGTTTACTTACTGAGCTTAAAGGTATTCCTCGCTCCGTCTGAGCTGCCATGGTTGTAAGCGAGTGGCGCAAAGCAGGTCTGAGTGGGCGGGACCAGCATCCAATTGCCAAACCACAGAGGTACTGATGGTGCAAGACAACTGAGCACGTGACAATAGAATGTGCAGTTGATGACATAAATGTGTATGAGGAAATCACAAAAAATGTGTCAGGAAATTTGAAGTGACAAATAAAATTGATAACTTTTCTTTCCCACAAAAGTCCTATTCTAGAAATCACAAATTAAGAAATCCTTAATCATATTTTTTGCAAGAGTTGCTCTGAATATCAAAACAATCACATACCCGTATCAAAACGTGAATTCTTGAACAAACTGTGAACAGCAATATGCGAATTCATGCATATTTCACACCTGTAGAATTTATTTATTTTATGTAATTTTATTTATTTATGTAATTTTTAATGGTCAACATCCTTCCCTTTGATGTAGATGAAATTATGTGCATAAGCAAGCTTGTTAGCTCAGAAAGCAGTAGGTATGGTCCTAACAATAACCAGAAGATATAAACACATCATTCTTATATAGAGTGCATTGGCTCCCAGTCAAATTTAACAATAATTGTAAAATACTACTACTGACTATAGTACTACTACTACTACTATAAAGCACTGAATGTATCTGAGGTCACGAGAAGCAAATACTTTTAGAGAAGGGGGACCACAGGCGGCCTCTACACCTAAAGATAAAATTAGGTCTTCCTTGGCATTGAATGCCTGTGGATTTAGATACAGATGTCCCTCAGATCTCAAACATGATGAAAGATTACATATTAGACCAAAAGTTTTTTTGTTTTTTTTTTTTGTTTCAGACATGCACAAAAATCTTTTAAAAATTTAAATGGGTATATTTTTTCTTGATGGAAAAGTCTTAAGAAATGATATATCTCAAACGGAGTGGGTAGATTGATATTTTAAACAAAAATGATTAGAATTTATAAAGTTTTTAGACTTTACACCAACCTCTATAATCTTGAATGATAACAGTGCATAACACTGATGGTGCACAAGCATACAGGTAAAAACAGGAAGTCAGCCTCTATAGTGAAGGAAACCACAACAAATAGTTTGCAGGGAAAAAAAAAAAGTAAACTATAAATGAAAGCACAAGTGTCTTTTTATTTAAACATTACATGTGTACAGGACCTCATTTAAAAATAGGCAGTTACAAAAACAGACAAGGAGGATAATAATATAAGAAAAATAAACAATAGAAAATTAGGCATTACTAACAAATTAATAATTTTGAATGTTTAAGAAAACACAACAAATTTGCAATAGCTCTCTGTCCACTTAATCAAACACAAGGCAAGCAATAAAAATCTTCATGCCTTGTCAAGTAAAATTTAAAGACATTAAAAAACAACAGTCTATGTAGTTGTTTATGCTTGAAAACAAAGAAAAGATTAATGTGACAAAGGTTTATACTCTTCTTGCCACTAATTTATGTAGAGGCTGTCTCTGCAGGGGAGATCTCATTTACAACCTGGACAAGCAGCTCATCGATGACATCACAATCATAATTCAGCTGCTGAAGGTCCAAATCAGGGGCGAGGGTGACCAGGAGACGGGCCAATGTTTGTCTGAGTTCTCTTAATTTGAGTCTAAAAGAGGATAAACTCTGAGTTATTGTGTTACAAGTGATGGCTATGGCTTCTGTCCCAAAAGCCACATAATTACAGTTTTATATCATTTTGAATTAGACAAACTATACATTCATACAGCTATATAAAGCAAATATTATTGGTAGCATACTGTTCTAGAGTAGAACTCTTACTTGTATTTCTGTAGGTTATTGTTATCTGTCCCTCTTCCTGAGTTGGAGGCTTCTGCTGAAGTTGCTCTACTTTCTTCATGGGAGCTTATAGGAAAATTTGTCTGAAGCACTTGATCTTCTGAAAATACCTTGGACTTTTCACTTTCTCTCTTAATTTCCTGTAAAGCTTTCTTCAGACTCTCACAGGAGGTCAACAAAGTACAATGCTCATTTTTTATACTCTCTACCTGTGTGTGTGCAAAAAGATTGCTATCATGTTCTCCATCTGTGCTCCACTTTTCTTTTTCCTTGATTTCTGTATCCTCCTCTTCCAGCTTCACAGTTATGTATCCAAGGGGAAAAGCTGTTTCATTATCTTTCCATGCTGCTTGATCACCTTCACCATCAGGATTGTCTAGGATTGGTGAGGAACAGAACTCATGTGAGGCTGTTGATGTTGATGGCCTGCTTGGTGTGTCAAAACAGTCTCTTATTCTGGCTCTCTTCATTTCTTCATTCTCTTGGCTTGGGCCCATGGGTCTCTTCTTCCTGAAATTAAGGAGAAATTCAATCATTCAGATGCTCTTAATGTCTCCTACTCCTTGTGAAGGAGTAGGAGACAGGGTGAGTGATAGAGAGATGTGAACATTACCTTGTTGAAATAGATGAGGGAGAGAGAACTTGAGAGCTGGAGCCTGTACAGTTAATGATAACATTCACATTGATAATACATGAATCCAATTAATACAGAGACATGCTGTATATACATACACATAAAAAATAGAAAATAGGTCTCACCTGCATGTCTCTGGGAACGGGAGTTGAAGGGGGAGTCAGATGTTCCATGGAAAAGTCTCTATTGAGACAGTGAGTGTGTTATAAAAGCAGTTCCAACACTGTGGGGTAGGTTCTAGGATACTTACACATAAGTCTACTGTATGTGTGCTGTGATTTCTGCCTGTTAATCCATCAACGCTTTTGCTTCTCTTCATAAGCAGTCCTCAGCATAGCCTGGCACAAACTAAATTTATTAGACAAACCTAAATATTTCTGAAATGTGTGTAAAATACCAAGTCTTGGAAACGCTGCATTAGTTATGAAAAAGTCTGAAATAAAAGTTCTCATGTCAAGGTTGAGAGAGTAACAGCAAAAAAAATAAAAAAAAAAGGAATCATTGTTATTATCATTATCCATTCACTATTACATATCATTATTATATAACTGCTTATCGTAACCACAGTAAAGGTCACATATTTGTCCTATGTAGCTCAGATTTAACCCAAATGCCAAATCAAATTGAAAAATTATCCACCTGCTGTCTGTTCTTCTCCTTCTGCAACCTCTGATTTTTCTCACTGTTTCAAAATACATGTGCAAGGTTATGTATATTATATGAAACATATATTTATTGTATAAATCAGCATGTATTACTCACTACTGCTTGTAAGTTTTCTGGTTTCTGGGTTGTTCATCATCTGAATCCACTGTTTCCTCTTCAACTGTACAAGTCCTGAGAGAATTACGCACTCACATGCATAAGCTGACACACACTACTGTATATACCCTATAAATAAGAGTTGATTTTAAACAAATGTTTGCAGCTCAATCTTTATGTGTGACTTAACCCCAGTTTTTAAATATATTCTACATTCCAGATTTATTCCCCTCTTTGTGTTGTAAAAACCAACATACTTCTGGAAGAGATTTCTACTAGATTTTGGAGGTTTGGCCTGGCTTGCAGTCAGCTCTCCAATTCATTACAAAAATATTCAGTAAGGTTTAAGTCAGAGTTTTGTTGAAAGCCAACAATGTCTTTATGGATATGTGCTTTATGCTGGAACAGACTACGTAGTTCCAGTGAAGGGAAGCCTTAATGTTAGAGCCATGTGAGAAAGTTTGTGGAAGAATAACATACTGTATGACTTCAGGATTCTAAATAGTTTTGGCCATATAGTGTCAAACCTGATCAAAATGTGCAGTGTATTTTTGTATATTTGTGTATACAACTTGTATACAGTTGTGCTCAAAAGTTTGCATGAAAGAAATTGTTAAAAGTTGCTATTTATTTGGAAAATATGACCAAAAAACGGAAACGATTTTTTTATTATTTAAGTCATTAATTATCACATAGTTGTTTCAATCATTTTTAAAAACTACTGATGACTTTAAATCATCTAAACAACCCTGATCAAAAGTTTACATATCCTTGAATGTTTTCCACATTATAAAACACACAGGTTGACACACAGAGGTTTAAATGGCTATTAAAGGGAGGTTTACACAACTGTGACTTACTGTAATTGTAATTAGTGTCTGTGCATAAATAGTCAGGGAGATTCAATTGATATTGAAGACATCGTCAGGTAGACAAAGAAAGAACTAAAGTATGCAAACTTTAGAGCAGGGATTATTTCCTTATTTTCTTTTTTGTTATTTGTTTGATGTGCCATTCTCTTATGCCTTACATAATAACTTGGTACAATAAGAAATAAAATAAATTTGTTTTGACTTCTCACTTAAGTTTTCTTAAGTGAAAAAAAAAAAATTGCAAATTCTCCCATGGAATGCAAACTTTTGATCACAACTGTATCTCTACAAACACACAGACACAATCAAAGAAAGAAACACTCACATGGGAAGAGGGAAAAACACAGAAATAGACATACACAGGCTTTTGCAGACACAAACACACCTGAACTGGGGATCTGGGTTCATGTAGCAGAACCACTTATCAGGAAGCTGTGACAAATCAATGCCATCAGGAAGTGTTCTCCAATTCATACATTGATCACACTGCAACCAGTTTTGATCTGGGTTCTTCCTGCAAATCCACACAAACAAACACATTTTAATGCAGCAACTCATCTTCTCATAAAGCTCACCTATCCTTTTTTCATTCTTCCTCTGCTCTACTGTAGGGAACCTGTGCCAAAATATTCCTATAGTAACACAGTGCTTGCATAAAATTGGGTAAATCAGGTAAAACTGCAGTTGTATGTGCACTCCATTACTACATGTCTTTTTCACAGTGGAGGGCTGTGCATTTGGTACCTGGGCCTTCACTGAGGACTTAGCCAACTTAATCCACCTCTTAATACCACCACTATCACTGGAACAGGTCAGAATCAATATTTATCTAATGACATGACAAAACCATAAAAAAAAATCAATAAAATACATCATATTCACCAGAGATTCTGATTATTTATAGACAAAATATCCATCCTCTTTTCTTTGCGCAGGAAGACTTCAATGACTCTGTCATAGAGGTGATCTTTGCGCTTCAGTTCCATCAGTAAGTCCTTTTCTATAGCCATGGAGGCCAAGGCTGCAAGTCGACTCTCTCCAGTCATATTCCTGGCATATGTTTTTATTCTCTTGAAGGCAGAGAATGTCCGCTCGACAGTTGCGATGGATATAGGGATAGTCAAGATCAGACATGCCAATCTGTACAGCTGTGGCATGCTCTCACTCAGATTTTTTTGGTGTAGGAAATCGAGAAGATCAGTGGGACATTTCCCTTCAAAGTCTGTCATAGCATACATCACTGTCAATTCTGTTTTTAAACAGGACAGATCAAATAGTGTTCCGTGGCTCTGCATCAAGCTGGAGAAGGCTGTATGCGGGAATTTCATCCGATATGTCTGAAACTGCTGGTGGTCAAGGAGGGAGAGAAACATTAATTGTTTGTAATCTTGAAATCTATTCTGTATCTGGCAAAGAATATTGTCCAGAATACTGTTGTGGAGTTGCTGGTAGTGTGTACGAATGTCTCCTTGTGCTGGTCCTCTCTGTGCGCTCAGAGCACCAGAGATGCTCACAGTGGAGACGTAGATAGCATCAAACCGGCCCCTCTCTCGTTCAATAGTGTCACAAAACTCCTTCACCCTTGCCAGACATAATTGTACATCCAGTGGATTGTTCTGTAGTATTGCAAAAAGCACATCACAATGCTCAAAAATCCCATTGAATGTGTGCAGCATAAAACAAAACTCAAAGTCATCCAGATGTGTATTAAATCCATCAGCATAACGCACAGATTCCTCATCATATTCGTCATGATGTTCCAGTATGTGGTTAAACACCTCCTTGAGGGCATCTCTCTTTTCAAAAACTGTACTAACCAATCTTGAGGTGTACTGCCAATGTGCTGGTGCCACACGAGGAAGACGCCGCTGGCAGAAATCGTCTAGTAGTTGCGTGGGCTTCGGAGATCTGGAGAAAAATGCAGCTAGGCCATTTAGGTGGGCAAAAAAGATCTTGCATTCTTTAAGCTTTGAGACCCCTTGAGTCAGTACTAAATTCAGTCGATGTGCATAGCAGTGTATGAACAAAGCCATAGGTGCCCTCTCCTTAATTTTGGCCTGCACCTCATTTAGTCCAGATGACATGACTGCTGTGCCATCAAAACACTGTGCCACAACTTTATCCAGACATTCATATTCCTCCAAGAAACGAACAATAAGAGTGGCAATGTCATCAGTTCGCGTACCACTTGTAACATCTTCGTATGTGATAAACCGCTCCTTGACACTTGCCTCCGTCACATAACGCAGGACCAGCGCAAGCTGCACTGCATTACTCACATCTGTCATCTCATTCACCATAACAGTGACAAAGGGTGCCTTATGAACCTCCTTTTTTATCTCTTCTCCCATTACGTCACCAATAGCATTAATCAGATCATTTTGTATTCTCCCTGAAGTCCCACAAAACACTTTGTTAGTGGACAGATGGTAATGCAAGTCTGCATTGTTTTCAGCAAGAAAAGAAAGAAGCTCCATATAGTTCCCTCTGTTTGTAGCTCCAGAACTTTCATCGTGTCCCCTGAATGAAAGTTCCTGTTTACCCAAAAATATGACACAATCTATCAGTCTTTTCAATATCTCCCGGTTTTTCTTCACCTTTTCATTGTAGAGCTCCGTTTCTCTGCGCACTTGTTCGCTGACCTGGAGATCAACTCTAGCGTCCCCAAATGTTCTCAAAAGCACCGCAGCCTGCAAGTGCCCCCCGGTGGCTTGGTGTCGCACCGCTGCCTTGGTTAGACAACTCAAGTTTGCAAACCCTCTGTGACTCCAAACACCACGTCGATCACTTGCAAATAATAGGCATTCCCAGCAGTATAATTTACAACGCTCCTCAGAAGCTGTGAGCCAGTGGTACCGTTCGTAGGCACTGGTCTGGAAGTGGCGAACAAACCCTTTCCCGGGCTGAGACAAGCTAGCTAGTTTCGGGGTTGGCCGACCTCTCCTCACGATTTCTATCTTTTCTGGAAATGTGCGCATTGAAAATGGATTTTTAATTATGTCCGAGACCAAGTCAATTTCTCCTCCTCCATCGGCCATTGTGGGCGTAAAGAATCACATCATTCTTAAATAAAAAACAGAGACAAATTCACGTGTTCTCAACACGGCGGTCGACTGTGAATGACGTCACTTCCAGATGCAAACACGCCCCATAATATAATCTCACCCCAACAACAATTGACAGTTTTACATGCGGGCATTGGAAACGCAATTGCAAAGGGGATTGCGATTAAGGTTGCAAAATTCCGCGAATTTTCACGGCTGGAAACTTTCCATGGGAATTTACGGGAAATATGGGAATTAACGGGAATTAATTGGATTAACTGAGAAATTGCAGGTTTGCCTATAGCAGGGAACTTAAATGAAGTTGGGAAAAATCTTTTAGGATCATCTTGGTTAAAACAACCATATTTACTGCAATTACTGGCAATCCCATGCACACAGCACTTCACCTACTGCACGGCTATTGAGGCCATACCCCATAATGCACTGTGCATTCCTCCATAACATACCACAGATCATTTTTTGAATCTTGAACACAAAATAATGTCAAAAAATGTCCATCTTGGTGAGTACATATTACATAAAGTTATTTTTAAACTCCCTTGTGCTTTGTGTAAGCTATTGCAAATCAAAATATACCATTGTAAATACAAATACACTGACTGAGCAGACATTTAGGTGAGATAATATAAAAAACATCCCCCACAATCAATCCTCCTCAATCAACCCCCTCCCCCATACTCCAGGCTATGACTACCACAGAAATATTCATTCCACAGGTTTGCTTTTGAGTCTAAAGATTACATCAATTTGGTAAATATATTGTATCTATGATATTAAAGTTTATTTTGCAAATACAAAAATATGTTTATACAGTAGCTAGTTAGCCAGAAAATAATGCTAAATGTAATCTAGCTCTATTCGACTGACAGTTTATGAAGCTAGCTAGCTCAAGCTGTTCTGCTCTTTCTTCTATCCTCTCTGATAGCCAGAGAGGATTTTTTTTTCTGTTATTTTACAGTACTGGTCAAAAGTTTGGACACATTTCTATTCTTAATAGTAGCCTAAGCCTAAGACCCTATATTGAAAGAAGTCTCTTATGCTCATCAAGCCTGCATTTGATCAAAAATACAGGAGAAAACAGTTGGTTACTTCTGATATTGTTTAGGCCAGCAGAGAAGGCCTTGGTGGCCCTGATGGCCCACCATTATATTACATTACATTTACATCATTTAGCAGAAGCCCTTATCCAGAGCGAAGTACAAAAGAACTTTTAAGGCTGTCTTTGAATATATTAATTCAGGTTCAGTAAGTTACAAGACTAACAGTTTGTGAAATATTGTTGTGAAATATTATTATTACAATGGTTTTGTGATTTAATATACTTTAAAATATAATGTATTTCTGTTGTGCAAAGCTGAATTTATCAGCCATTACATCAGTCTTCAGTGTCACATGATCTTTCAGAAATCATTCCAATATGCTGATCAGTTTTAGACTTGTTGTGCTCCTATTATAATAAACTATTATAATTTTTTCAGCATTCTTTGCTTAATAAAAAGTATTTCTATTCATTTGCATTTTTATTCCAAAATATTGTACAACTAAATTTTTTTATATCTGTGCATTGCATTATTGTTTTTACAAGCTTTTTTCCAGTCTTATTCTATAGAACTCCGCCACGCGGAGTTTGACCCAAAGCAAAGACGGAAATGCCTGGTGCTAGGTTGCGGGATGAAGTGTTCGGGCTCAGGCATTTCTTACCACTGGGACTCACATACTTCTCCAGGCACAATGCAGAGCACAGGGCTTCTGCACACACTTTTGTTCTCCTGCGTAGTTGACAGATGTGAGCTGACCATATGCTTCTGCTTCGTAACCCCTATTCAACACGACAGACTTACCTGCGCCAGTCTTTTGCCAAGACGTCAGTAGTGGCAAAACCCACCGTAGAAACACCGTAGTCTTTGAATACCAACAACATGAAGTTGAATACCAACTTCAT